>JAOTON010001986.1:0-89259 GCA_034440635.1 Lepas anatifera | reverse complement strand
AACGTTAGTAAGTGAGAAGACTGCTTACAGCCGTGCCAGGGCGAATACAATTGCGTTATATGAAAATTCAAACCAGTTTCTCAAAATTTTAGATTACCAGAGGCGTGTTCAGTCACTATAATATAAGATCATCCTACAGCTCATAAAAGCATATGTTTGTTCACTTAGAGCTTTTGTGCGAGTCTAGCATGCTGTGTATGTATTCAGTTTCAAGACGACTAAAGGAAATATTTCGCCCATAGGCGGTTCAATGAGACAAAAGCTCACTGCGGAACGTGTTACCAATGGCGGAAAAGTGTCAGTATTTGAGGGGGTAACATTACATTTTCAAAATATATATTCCCAGCCAGCATCACCGCCGCGACTCAGTATCGTCGTATATTGAAAATGTGTTTCCAATCACCCCACCCCCACACGACGAGAGTCCTTGATCGCCCTATATCACCCCCTTTGCCTCAGAGCTGTCATGGGAGGGTAAAAATTATCAGAAATAAATTTCAACTAGTCGAGGGACTAATATACTCATGCGTACCACTCGCATATTGTTGGTATCTATTTTACCTCACTATTTTACCTTACTGCATCCGCCCTTTCTGATGAGTTTTTCGTTTTTTCATTTATTTATGTGTCAAAGATGCCAAGCAGTATGTGGCGGCTTCTAGTCCGCGTAACAAAAACTTTTTAGGTTGGCATATATTTCCCCTCATAGTTCTGGTCCTGGAACTGCCATTGAATTTCCAATTTTTGCGTAACTCAAGTATACTGACAATTTTGAGTCAATTATTTGTAAATCTGAACTAGTTTTGTGAAAATCATACAACGGAAACAAAGGTTATGGAAAATCTAAAAATACCCCAAAAATTGTATATTTTGCACGACCTTCCCCTTAAAAATCAGGAATTTTGAAATTTTCTTTTTTCAAAATAACGGTTAGCGTCAAAGAAATCCAATGCACTTTGAATTTTCCAAAATCGGCCGGATAGATTACGAGAGATCTTAGGGGGCGGATATTACCCCCCTCCTTGCTGGAAATAGGGATAGCCAGGAGCCCTGACGGAAATAGGGTTAAGGGGATGTAGATCTTTCATAATGGTATAAGAACTGTCAACACCATGTGATAAAATATGCCCAGGAACCACTTACTGGATATCTAAATTGTCACTAGACTTGCCCTTTGCAGAGAATGAATGTAAGGCCCACTTCCTGTCGTTCCGTCCTCCCTTGCTGGTCACGTGGCATAGAGGTGAATATTGGCAATCATGACAATGTGAGGGTAATGCTAACGTCCCGGTGAGGGAAGAGGTCTCTCCAGCCCTGACTTCCTATGAACCTGCCTGCCAAGCGCTATTGTGGTACTGGTGGTTTGTAAATACATATAACTTGCTTCAATGACTAGTTGCAAACGTGAAATATATATATATATATATATATATATATATATATATATATATATATATATATATAAACAACAAAAAAACAAAAATTGCCTTTTTGAGTCCTTATAATGATGGCGTTTTGCTAAAAACGCTTCATTTGCATTCTTATTCATCTGTGGCGCAAATAAACAAGTTTAAATCTGTTTCGTTTCGCACCAGGGTGAAACATTACAAGATCTTGACGTCTTGCTGGTGTGGAGATTTGTTACCTTTGGCAAAGGAAAATTAAATAGAGCCACAACATTGGACTTATTAGACATCTTCAGCAGACATAAGGCATTGATAAGATATTGATTTCAATAGCAAGGGGCCCCCAAGACTTTTCCAGTCTAAAATTGCACCAGGGTATACCCTAACGTTACAAAGGTAATAAAGTGGGTTAACCCTCGCCCCACCGGGGGCCATCGATGGCCCCCTAAGGTTTTTCCGGGATAGCAGAAAAACGACGAGGCGCAGCACCGCGGTTGAGGGCTCTACCTCTCACTGCATCATTTTCCCATCATCCCTGAAATTTTTTACCCCGGGTCACCCAAGGTCAGGTCACCAGACGAGGTCAACCAAGGTCACCTCACTTCACCTTTAGAGCTCTGTAAGAGCTACATTTCAAAGTCGATCGATTTGAAACTTCCTACACTTCATGACCCCTCCAGGGTCTACAAGGTGTATATCCGGGATTTTTCGATTTCGTGCCCTGAGGTCAGGTCACGAGGCGACCTCTCCCATTGGAAAAGCATGGGGAAAAGCTATTTCATGATATAAAAGCAGTAAAAATGATTGCAAATACTCAGACTGCTCAGAACAGCGTTTTTGGACACCCTTTCACGGATCCCAGGGGTCATATTTGCCCTTTGACTTTTCCAAGGTCATCCAAGGTCACCAGAGGTCAAAAACAGTATTTTGACAATAACTTTTGACCTAATTGAGCTAGAGCGGTGAAACAAACACCATCGTGTTTGTCTTGTCACTGGCTTTCACTTGATATACGGCAAGGTCACTTTGTGACCTTTCGTGACCTCAGGTCATATTAGGTCACGAGGTGACCTATGGCAGTCAAACCACTGGCGGGAGGTCTTTACGTTCCACATAGCGGAAAAAGTACTGGCAATTTGCTATCAAATGTACTCTACCAGGCCTCAATAGCTCTAATGACATAAGAGTTATGCCCAGTTTGCTTAATCATTGCATATTTGAGTGAAAATAGCCGATCTTGACCTAATTTGACCTCTGGAGGTCAAACCATTGACCTGAGCACTAAAACATGCGAAATAATTTCTTACTGAATTCACGCGAGCTTTCTATTGCACTTTGCAGATTTGCGCTAACGCCCATATTTTCGGAGTTAGAGGGGGGGCCATCGATGGCCCCCCGGTGGGGCGAAGGTGGTGCCGGACCCCCGGTGGGGCGCGGGTTAAAGAGAATATGGTACCCATGCTATCTGATCACAATGGCCTGCTTTTGGAAGGTGACCGCAAGTGGATTTGGCGTGGTTTCAATGTGCCAAATGGAGGCTGTCATCTGGAACAAATAAGGGGTGTGTGGTAGGAATACTTTTATGCGTCCTAGATATGCCCCTAAAGAGGAAACTTGCGAAAGCAGGACTGACATTTTTAAGCACCACCTTTACCCTTTGAGATGAAATTGTGTTTGCACATGAGAGGCAATGTTGTTGTCTTAAGCTGTGCAGTTACTAGATAATTGAAAACGTTGATATAATCCAAAACCGTTCTGCCATTCGGAATCACGAATTGAACTGTTTCGTTCAAAACTGAGACATAGCATACCCAAGTGCAAAGCTATTGATCTCCTGCTCAATGGGGCACTGTGCTGTGCTGTGTTGAGATGGCCAGTGGTATGATTCACTCAAGTACTTTTAGCGCCTGCTGTGTTCGGTGACCGTCACATGGCTTATCATCTTTTAACTATCCTCCTCGCTACAGCATAATGGAATATATCAACATTGCTTCTGTAAACCTTCATGTGCTAGTACCAGTCAAACAATTCGAATTGACTGTGTTGCCTTGCACCATAAAATAAGTACCTCAGAGGGGTAAACACCCAGAGCAACGGCAAGTGACTACAAAGAGAGAGCTTATGAGACTGGTAGAACCTGTGAAATTAAAAGGTTGTACCCACTGTCAATATCGAAAAGAGTGGGACGTACCAGAGGACAGGATTATGAGCGCTGTTGATGTGAATAGGAAATATTTCTGGGTAAATTGGGTGGACGGGGGATCAGAGACGGCAAAAGGGGAGTTGAATACCACGCGCAGCGGGGCGCCCATGGTAAGTGGAGGTGCTGGAACTAGTTGCCAAGATGTGAAGATAAGGTGTGAAGTATGACAGCGAACCCAGGGATAATGACCACAAGGCTAGCTGCGCAACCCCCCCCCCAGCCAGAGATGGTGATGAACACGTCATGGGGTCGAAGTGTGTAGGTAGTTGGCTGAATAGGCGGATCCAGGGTTGCCGATCGGGGGACACCTTCCAGGGGGGCGCCATCCGGACCAGGGGGTGCCACTTTTGACCGGAAAAAATATGTCAGGTGGGCGCAAAATTCTATCGGTGGGCGTAGATTTTCGCATCCTGGGGGGTGGGAAGCGACATTTCAGGGGGGGCGCCATCGACCTTTCAGGGGGCGTCGTGACCATTTCAGGGGGTGCAGAGGTTTGATGGGGGGGACACGTGCCCCCTTTGCCCCCTGGATCCGCCTATGGTTGGCTGCAATATTACGGTTACATTTTTACTTGGGACTTCTGGACGCTCGACTGCGCGAATATATGATATCCGGAAGAGAAGGATTAGCAAGGCCTGGTGGTCAGCAATTTCATCTGTGATAGCATCCCAGTCACAAAATACGTCTTCATTTACATCATACCTTGATTCCGCTGCCCTTTCCCCTCGACTATATGAACATCAATGCTAAAGCCTAAGGATCTCACGAATCAGATCAATATAAGCACCGTAAGGATTCTGTATATCTCAGTAAACAATTATTAAAACAATTATCACACAGCAGATACCATGGCACCCAGAATATATGCACCTGTCTACATACAGCATACGGTGATAAATCACCTAGCAGTTACCATGACAACAAGAACGTCCGCACCTATTTACATACAGCATATGGGGATGTATCATCTAGCGGATACCATGCCATCCAGAACGTCAGCCAACGCTTCCTTGGGCAGCCAGACTGACTCGATTTTATTTGCGTCAAGGTGCTGGGCTAGACTTTTTATTCCAATAGCGTTTAATCATCTCACTGCTGTCCCAGTTGTGCACAGTCTCGGAAATATATCCTACCAACATGTATTTTTATAATTGTGCTCAACAGGTTTAATTAACCCATTAACGCCCAGCGGGTCATTTTTGTCCTCTGACTTTTACAGGCTGCAGAATCGGTACCAGTGAAGTGATCTTCATGTTTATGATATGGACGTGTGTTTCAGAGCGTGGACAAGCTGGAATAATGTATTTAAAAATTCTAGGTTCTTATGGGACGATTTTGGTGGAACTTATTTTGGCGAGGTTTTGGTCAGCGTGACATAGCTCTGCAAATTTTGTTTCTCGCAATAACATATGGAAAGCTGAAAAGGGTTTGCATGATTGACATTAAGCCAAGACCACTAGGAGTCAGATGGTGAAGAAGGAGTAAGATTTTCTTGAACGGCTTTGCCATGAGACATCGTCAAATATGAAGCGGACAAAAATGACCCGCTGGGCGTTGCGGACATCTGCGGGCCGCTGAAAATGAGGAAAAGGATGTGTCCTGTCCTTCCGTCTGGTGCGTTAGGTGCACAATGTTACCTAGAGGGAAGGGTGGCATTGTGGGTCCTGCGGATGCAGGGTTGTCAGTTTATATATTTTTCATCAAATCTGAAGATTTTTAGTGCAATGTCGATACGTTTGGAAACTTTGAAGTTCATGAAATGCTTCCTACCGTTTTCGGGGTCTGTCTTATTTTGGGAATGATTATCACATAATTTTTACGGAAACATGCAAGATGGTTCCAGTAGTTTGCAAAAGCGTTATTAAATACAATTTTCAGGGGTTTTGAAAACTTATCGAAATTTTAGCACTGACTGAAAGCTAGCAGAGCCTTGTCTTTTCCCCTCGATGGATTGTGTGTAGTGGATAGAGAGAATAGGGAACAGTAGCGGATTGACGACTTCATTCGGTGGTGGGGGGGGGTTAGGGGTCTCGAGCCTTCCCCGCCATGGCCTCGGAACAGCCCTCAGTAATGCATTTAGGTACTATAGGCACACTGAAATTTCGGTAGGGGGGCTTGAGCCGTCCTAGCCCCCTTGTGTCCACTAATGATTGAAAGCCAATGACCAGCTGACAAAAATGAGTTGGAAATTATCGCGGCCGCCGCGCTGGTTTGTTTTGACGAGATGGTACAGTGTCAAACGTCTGGAGCAGTATAAAACGGGTGAAAGCTTGGGAAGTTCTAGAACTTCTGTCTAAAACACAACTAGCACTATTTTTGCTTGGTTCTAGTCAAGTGAAACTACCATGAGTGAACATCCCGGGGTTTAGGAGGAGGGGTCAAGACCTGCCTGTATTTTTTTGTCTCCCACAGACTTTGTCTAGGGCTTGGATTGCACTGCCAGCGTTAAACCATCCAGAACCCCTCCTGGATCGAGAAGAAATCTCCAGCCATGGAGACATAAAAATATCGAAAGCATAGTTGTTAGCAATGCCACAGATCAAATGTTTTGCATGAAAAGAAGCAAAATAAGTTGTTTTAAGTGCGCAAGATAGCGGAGCGGATCAAGTACATATCATAATCATACCATCACAAAATATATTAGTCATGAGGATGAGAAAGATGATGAGCTGACCAGCGTTACAATGACCAGTGGCATGCCTGGAAATGTGGAGGTTCACATTTATGCAACTATGAAGTGCGCTACTTGTTCCAAAGAAAAGTTGGAAAGATGGAAATGGACCCGCTTGGAGATTTGGAGATTAATCAAGCTAATGTGCACCGCGTGGGGGAGCTACCGGATTGAGTTTTGAAAACTTTTCATCTGTATGCTGAATATTACGATTTCTCGTTGAAAGCTCAGTAAGCATCAGTCACAAAGTCTGGGAGGCGGAGAAGGAAGGGGGTAGAGACAAAATAAACAGTTTCCCAAAACATTTGATATCCACAAATATTCTTAAAATACTATGATGTTCATAATTGTAGTCTATCCCCCGCAAATCATCAGTCTAGGTTAACCCCGTTTGTATACTATTTGCAAATATGCTGTTAGTGTTGTATTTAATTAAACCTTAAGAACATAGGACTGTTTAAACATTTTACTATGGCCTATATGCAAGAGGAAATAAAAACACTTCACAGAACTGTAGTAAAAGCGATGCGCATTGGGCCGCTGAGTGCGGTGACAGCGCCGCCCGGGAGCCGGCCGCGCAGTGCCAGCCGATGTCCCAAACGCCCAGCGGGTCATTTTTGTCCGGTGTCATATCTCAGAATCTAAAAGTGGTATCGATTTAAAACTTTAGGAACATCTTAATGGGCATATTCTAAGCATAGGAAAACATTTGTTTCGCCAATTTGAAAGCTGGAACTAGGTGCGGGCGTTAATGGGTTAACGTACACGAAAGATGGTTACTTTACATAAAATACCTATTTCTTATTAGTCAAATATAATCTTCAGCTGAAACTTGGGGATCTATAAGAGAAAAAAATTCCAAAATACCAGTCATCATTTCCCTCTCACGACGTTTGCACGTTCAATCCCAAACTTAAAAAAGTGTCTCCAGCAAAGGAAGTCATGCGCTCTCTGTCCCCCTCTCAAAACCGCTCATTAGAATCTCAGCCCAGTTTATTCCCCTGCCCCCAAACTCGCGCCTTGAATCCGTCATTGAAAACACCGGACAGCATCCAAAAGAAACCTGACGTTTTAACCCCTCACCACCTGGGTGAGCCCCCCCCTCAGTTTATCGCAGATTATTGTGAGCTAGTTAAACGAGACGCGCATCGCTTTGCATGTCTGCAGGGTGATTTATTTGTAACTTACGACCACAAACTGGCATTAGGTCGGGTCAGGTCCACGAGGTATGATATTATTTCTAAACCGATGGGAGGCGATTCTGTTTCTCTAAAATGAAGCTGACAAAACCAGGGGGTAACTAGGCTTCTGGCAGTTCTACATCAAGTTTCTAAACATCATTCGAAAGCAATTGAAACGAAAAGTATGCGTATTGCCATCAATTCTGAGGCCAGTTCAATACCCAAAACTCCAGAGTTCACCAAATGACATGGCTATCGAAATTATTTGTGCACATATACAACTTTTGCACGAAGCAAGATACAATCATAAATTTGGTATCATAGCAACGAGCATTAGCCATGGATTTGACTGGCATGCAACATGACTTTGAAATATGATTATTTGACCTTAACCTATGTTCAATGTCAGAGTTTGACTTAACAAGGTCATATTGCATATCACCCGAATTATTGGGTCCAGGAGAACACCTTGATGTCTTTTTGCTTGCCTGTACATGCACCTATTTAGAACGATCGAGAAAGACCAGACGTAAAACAAGCATACCATAATTGATGACCAAAGTCGAAGGCCATTGAGGTTATCTAAGAGTATCTAGGCTGCATGCAGCCGGGTAGTAATAAAAGTTATTGTACATACATTCAGGATTCGATGTAATGCATAAGCAGAATGGATAGAACTTCAGCTGAGAACACGCTGAAAATGAAACCTTTGACCAGTGAGCGATAATAGCTGGCCCTGAAATTCATAACTAATTGTTGTTAAGGACTTCAGATTTATATTGGGCAATGATAAGTAATTATGTATGTTGATATACACACTAGAACCATGTCGGGAACAGTCGTTAGACAAATATCATACATGTAAAATATAGTTTTAAAAGCCCACTCATCTGTCAGTTATTTTGAGTTTAATCTTAGCAATAGTATGAAAAAATCATGCCCCTTAATTTGTTCTTTGGCCCAAAATCCGACTTTGTCAACTTTGAGGGTGAACAGCATACAAATTCCTAAGCCCATACAATAATTTACTCTTTGGAAACCACATCCCCATTTTCCTATTTTCCTCCTTTGTTTGACTAAAAACACCAAACAACTAAGTGATATAACGACCAGATAAATAGTACCAAAAATATAATTTTTGCATAAAAGCACTTAAATGGGTCAAAACAGACAGCTAAGGGCTTGAACTGGCAACTGACTATTTCTAAGTACTATCTGTCGTGATTTGATGACATCCACTGGTAGGTATAGACACTGCCTGCACATGGAAAATAAAGAAGTCGTTAACAAAACAAAAACCGTTCTTGTCTATCGATTTATGGGTCAGGTAATATTAGTCAAACACGCCGCCGTCAAAAGACTATACATTTCAGTGCGCAAATAGTAAGTGGGCGTCGCCAATGCGACCATACATCCGATGTTTTGAGCCGGTTGCGCTGGATGAGTGCGGAACAACTAATTGAGTATCACTCAGTATGTGCTGTGCATTCTGTTCTGGTTCATGGTACTCCCCCGTATTTGACCAGTGCAATAGGAGTTGCTGCCAGTACAATGCATGCTCACTTCACACGACAATTGCAAAACCTTATGAAACCACGTGTACGCAGAGAAGCAGGGAGGAGAAGGCTTATCTACCGAGGCGTACAATTGTACAACCAGCTTACAGTGGTCGACAGTGTACCTTTTAGACCATGACAAGAAGCATGCTTCTGTCTCGCCGCGAATGAGCCCAGCTATTGTCTGTTTTTATTATGTCTTTACTGTACTGGGATATTTTGTGACTTTTAACTTTAACACGCGCATTGACGGGGGTCTGAGCCACCTTCGCTTTGACGAGGGGCGGGTACACGCCCCCCTAAGATCTCGAGAACCACGGTAGGTAGCGAAAAACCGTGAACGGCGTTGGGTAGCCCATCTACTTTTTCATCGAAAATATTTGAACCATTTTTTGTCAGGTCGCATTTAAGGTCACGAGAGGTCAAAACATGCCGTAATAGGGATAACACGTAAATTAAGTTTTTCGGCCATTACATCTGAACAAGTAAAGATAGAGCAAACCGACTTGAATTATATGAATTCTCGCAGTAAGCCGAATCAAATGATATATAATTTGACCTTGCTAGGTCAAATCAAGGATTTGACCTGACCTGAGGCCAGGTCAGGGTCAAATTATATAAAATTCATATCATTAGAACTGCAAAGCCCAGGCGAGTCAAACACAGCTAAAATAAACGCTTTATCACTATCTGTTACTGAGTTATTCAGTAAAAACCATTTTTCCCATGTATTTTCAATGGACAGGTCATGCATCGTACCAGACCTTAGGTCATCGATATCAAAAATACCAGAACATATTTTAGAGAACTCGGTGGGCCCATTATTTGATATGAGTTTCAGTCGGATAACTTTACCCTGCTCCGACTTATGGTATCTTAAACTTTTTTGAGGTCAGGTCACTTCACCTGTACTGGTGACCTGACCTGAAATGACCTTAACCATAAAACTTTCACAGAAGTTGTAAAAATGATGAGGGAAAAGGCAGGCCAAGTACGCCGGCGCTACGCGCCGCCGTTTTTTTTTTTTTGCTATCTTCGAAAAACCCGAGGGGGGCGGGTACCCGCCCCCACCCCCGTCAATGCGCGTGTTAAGCTTTAGTCGTTTTGCTCTTTTCACTTTTAGGTATTTCCTAATTTAATCTACTTTGTGTGTTTAGCCTATATCCCGATTGCTTACTTAAAGGGGAAGTCCGTCCAAGAGTACGCACTTAACTTTCTGGAGGCTTTCACTTTTCTCCTATATGTCTAACAGCTAAAAATGTTATATGGTTATTTAGCCTGAAGAATTGTATATGTATGATCGATGTTTCAACTTGAAGTAGGATCGCATAATACGTCACGAGTTTTTGTAACGAGTCACGAGACTTTTAAGAGAGTCACGAGGAAAACGAGGAAGAAGATTTTTGAGAGTTAAGCGGTGTGTGTGATTTGGGCTGTGTGCGGTGTGAAATATAAAGTAAAAAGAGATTATTGAATTATTGATACAAGCTATTCCGGCTATTTAGAATGGCACCGCGAGGAAAAGTCACCGAAGCCGACTTACGACTGATCCCCGAGTACGACGGCAATTCTGCTATAACAGAATGGCTTGATAAAGTCGAGCTGGTCTGTAAAATTCGCGGCATTAAGTGTCAGGAAGAGGTGATACCTCTTCGGCTGACAGCCGGAGCTTTTACTGTTTTCCAGCAGTTATCTGGTGACGAAAAGAAAGAGGCGTGCAAGATTCGGGAAGCTCTTACCGCGGCTTTCGCTCCGGACGCTTTCATCGCGTATGAACAGTTCGTGGGTCGAACGCTGATGACTGGAGAATCTGTAGACGTATATTTAGCAGATCTCCGGCGCCTCTCCACATTATTTGGCGGAGTCTCCGATAAAGCGCTCGCTTGCGCATTTGTTTCCGGTCTACCAGAGTCAGTACGGCAAGTGCTCCGCGCTGGCAGTCGCATGGAGTCGATGGAACTGGGGCATCTGTTAGTCCGCGCCCGATCCGTCATGGCAGACGATGGTTCCACGGTCGCAGCTGTGGTGCAAAGGACCGACGGTCGGCCTCCCAAGCGGAAGGCACCAAGCTGTAAAGATAAAGATATTATCTTTGAGCGTGGTAGTGACTCGGACTTCATTCGGCAAGAAACGCGCAGGGATAAAAAAGCACTATGCTACAAATGCCATGGTCCAAATCATTTCGCCCGGCACTGCCTGATGAAGGATAACAGCAGACGCCAGGGGAAAGCGCAACGGCTTACGACTGAAGAGGCCAACGGTCCCTCAAAGCCACGTCTGGGAAACGCCAGAGGAGAGGGGTCGGCGCCAGCCTCTTCTCCAGAACGCCTGTGAGCGAGGCGCTCCCAACTGTGGAAATTGAAGTGGACGGTAAACCTCGGCCCGCACTTGTGGACACAGGATGCTCCCGAAGCCTAGTTCACGCGTCATGCTGCCTGGTATGGACTAGGAAAGATGTGTTTGTGCAGGCCGTCAACGGAAAAGATTTGTGTTGCGCAGGAGAGGGGACTGTTACACTGACCTTGCCGGGCAAGCAAGAGGTCCAGGTGGCGGTTATTGTGACGGAGACCAGGCCGCTCGGATTCGAGGTGATCCTGGGCATGAATGAGGTTTCCGCGTTTGGAGGCGTCACGATCTCCAGAAATTCTGTCACCTTTGGTGTGACTAAGCAATTCACCTGTGCCAGTGCTGCTGAACGAGTGACCATTGATGAAAAAGACTTCTGTGCGGAGTTCAAGCCCTCTGACGGTTTCTGGACAGCAAAATGGAAATGGGCCGGAGGTATTGAGCCTGCAGCTCTTCAAAATCGTGTGTCCGAGTATTCTATGACAGATGTCGCTCGGGTCGAATATGAGGCCGAGTTGGAGAAATGGGTCGAAGACGGGTGGCTGGTGCCGTATGACCAGGCAAGACTAGGAAAACCGAAGGGCCTGATTCCACTCATGGCTGTTACGCAGCACAGCAAGGACAGAGTGCGACCCGTTCTCGACTTTCGTGAGCTTAATGAGTTCATAGAGACTCATACTGCCGATGCAGATGTCTGCTCTGAGAGATTGCGCGAGTGGCGCAAACAAGGGGAAAATGTTTCTGCAGTTGATCTCAAAAGTGCGTACTTGCAGATTCGCATCCACCCATCTCTTTGGTGTTACCAGACAGTGTTCTTCAGAGGAAATCGCTACTGTCTCACCAGGCTCGGTCTAGGACTGAACGTGGCCCCAATGGTGATGAAGGCTGTGGTGAACGCAGTGCTCTCCAAGGACGTCCTTGTGCACCAGGGGGCTTCGAGTTATGTTGATGACGTCCTTGTCAACGAAGACATTGTGTCAGCAGCTCACGTGCAGGAGCACATGAAGCATTACGGACTAATCACGAAAGCGCCTGAAAAAGTCCGTGATGGGGCTCGTCTTCTGGGCTTGAAAGTCTGGGAGAAGCACGGTCGGCTGCAGTGGAAGCGTGATAACGCCATCAAGGGCGTGCCAGAGCTCTTGACCCGTCACAAGGTTTTTTCTCTGTGTGGGAAGCTAGTCAGCCACTATCCAGTGTGCGGCTGGCTGCGCGTCGCCGTCGCCTTCATCAAAAGAAGAGCAAATGCCGTCACAGATGGCTGGGACGACCCAATCCCAGGAAATGAGGTGCGCTCTTTCCTAGACGAGGTCATGGCCGAAGTGCGGCGTCATGATCCAGCGCGTGGCCACTGGAACGTCGACGGGGAGAAGGTCAGAGTATGGGTCGACGCAAGTTCCCTGGCTATTGGGACCGTCCTAGAGGTAAACGGCGCGGTTGTTGAGGACGCATCATGGCTGCGGAAGGACGAGGCAAACCACATCAATATGGCTGAGCTCTATGCAGTGGTCAAAGGTCTCAATCTGGCCTTAGCATGGAAAATGAAGGAAGTTGAGCTCCTTACGGATTCTTCCTCAGCATACCGATGGATATCGGACGGTCTATCGGGTCGAAACCGTCTCAAGTCAAAGGCGGCGGGAGAAATGCTGATTCGACGCCGAGTGGAAATCGTAACCTCGCTCGTCAAGGAGTACAGCCTCCAGCTTTCCACCAAACTGGTCGCCTCGGCTGACAACAGGGCTGACGCTCTCACAAGGGTCCCGAACAGGTGGCTGAAGAACGCGGCCTCCGGACCAGACTTACCAGAGCAGCAATGCGGCCTGGTAGTTTGCACGGATACGAAGCAACAAATATCCGAGATCCACAAATCGTGTGGGCATCCAGGCGTTAAACGTACACTGTACTTCGGGAGGAAAGTGATCCCCGCACTGAAAAAGGAGGATGTCCGGAATGTTGTGAGGGAATGCGCACAGTGCCAGTCTATTGATCCCGCCCCGGTGAAGTGGACGAGAGGCAGTCTAGAAGTCGCCGAAACATGGAAACGCATCGCAATGGATGTGACGTACTACAGAGGCAGGATGTACCTATCCCTCATCGACTGTGGCCCCAGCCGCTTCGCCATTTGGAGGCCGCTAAGACTCCGCACGAGTGCGGCAGTCATCGCGGTTTTGGAGGCTGTGTTTCAAGAAAGGGGAGCGCCATCTGAAATTCTGACCGACAACGACACCGCCTTCCGTAGCACTACTTTTAATGCCTTTCTGACACGCTGGCAGGTGAAAACGCATTTTCGGTGCGCGTATGTGGCATCCGGAAACGGCATTGCAGAACGCTGCCATCGCAGCGTGAAGGTCATCGCGGCCAGGATGAACTGTTCAGTCCCCGAAGCTGTCTTCTGGTACAACGTTACACCACGCGATGGAAACACACCCGAGTCTGCACCAGCTAACGGCGTGCATAAATACGAAGTTCGCGTGAAGGGCACCATCTCACAAGTAGAGACTGACAGTGCGATCGTGGAAAATCCGTACCAAGCCGGTGACCCAGTCTGGATACGACCACCAAACGTCCGCTGCGATGGGCGATATCACGAAGGAGTGGTCAGCCGTGTCCTGTCGGACCAAGCCGTACAAATCAACGGCGTCCCACGACACGTGCGGGAGCTGCGCCCCCGCAGGAGCCCCACCAACCAGACCGGCTCTGACAACTAGCCAGTTTGCCAGCAAGAAGTTTGTTCCGAGGTTTTGTGACTTCAAAGTCAGGGGGAGTGAAGTAGGATCGCATAATACGTCACGAGTTTTTGTAACGAGTCACGAGACTTTTAAGAGAGTCACGAGGAAAACGAGGAAGAAGATTTTTGAGAGTTAAGCGGTGTGTGTGATTTGGGCTGTGTGCGGTGTGAAATATAAAGTAAAAGAGATTTTTGAATTATTGATACACAACTCGATGACTCTGAAAGGAAGTCGCCACGAGCCCATCAAAAATAAAAATCACATGCGTAATTTTGCCGGAGTGGGTCGGTAAAAGTACGCAAGAGAGGGGACTGGAGTACGCATTGATGCCCCGCTGTACTTTAGGTGCATAGGACATGTCGCGAAGTTTTTTGTCGTCAAACTAGGCGATTGTATGATTTTATATCGTTCTGAATATACAAGAACTAGCTTGGAACGTTTGGTTTTCCAAATATGAATTACGGCCTCTGTCCCGAGCGAAAATTAAAATTGTCCTATCTCTTAAGCATGCGCACTCTTGCACAATGTTCTACTGCGTACTCTTGCCGAATATGCTCCCTTGGGAGGCAGGTCTTCATAAACATGTTGGCAGGCATTTAAGCGTCAGCTCCGGTCCTGCAGCTCAGTCTCAGCTCAGCTTTCTTACTGATAACAGACCATAATACAATACTTTTGATAATGGAAGCATGGTCTACAAGTTTACCTAGCTAAGAAATATTACATCAAGGGTTCCCAGAAACTTAATTTGCTCTGTACTCCCGAGGCACTTTGATTTTTTTGGTGCAGCCTAGGCACTGACCTTGCTTTTTCATACCAGGGTATCAACCATCTCAGTGGTTGCTAAGTAACCAAAACCACTGCTGCGTACTCTTATCTCCTGCGTACTCTTACCCGCTCTTACCCTATACAAGATGACGTGTCAAGTGAAAAAAACACCCGCAGTGGATCTTAGACAAAATATACGAACGAACGAAATAACGAGCGAAACTCAGTCCTATCTCTGGCATTGGCTAAACAATTTCAAGCCATAAAACTGACATAACAGTATTCATCAGGGCTCTCACAAGCCACCTCTCCCAAAAATATAATGATTATTATTATTTGTTATTCACTGCGGCTGTGCGCGCCACGCCAGTCACTAAGCCGTCGTGGTTCGCAACACAAATATTAGAGATTTAGGTTCTGGTAGTCTGACGGCAAGACTGCACTACATAGAATAGGAGATACTAAAGGAGTGTTTTTCTAAAACTAATTGGCTTATAAATAAAAGTATTCCAATTCTAAAGTCACTTGGCTTGTCATCCTGCTTTGTAACGGCAATTTTGCGAACAGCACTGCTAATTTAAATCTGTTTTTGTCAAAATTGAGAATATGCTGCAATTAAACTAGTTACACGTAACAAATTCTCTGCTGGTTTTGCTCGATCAGATCTGAGTTGGGCTATGTTGTAGTTATACTTCTTTAAAAAACCAATTTCCTAGAGTTTTTTAGGAAGACGAGGAAAATGTTCATTGTTTTGTTTCTGAGGCGCATTGTGCAGTGCAGTATAGTATAGGTTTTTGAGCTGAAGCCGTCACAGCATTGTTCACAATATACTGGGACGGACATTTACACTAAAAATATCATAAGAATAAAACAGTTATTCCTGTTCTTCGCATTTGGAACATCGCTTATTGCTTCAATTATGATTTTACTCATGGGCGACATACACTCAAAATGAAAAGCCCTCAGGCCCTTGATCTCACTCGCCTGTTAGTAATTCGCATCCTTCTTCTTCATTCCGGAAAAGCAAATAGTAATAAACGTATTGCAACCAGCATATTATTGAAATACATTCTCAGTTAGTAAATAGTTAAAGCCATGAATAAATTAATTGCAATTTGCATATCATTGAAGGAAATATGCCCTAGTGTGTGTATACTTCGTCATTACGCTGAGGCTGAGTCGACACCGACTCAATACTTATTTGAGTCAGAGTTGAATCAGCTTACTTCTGAATTTGGGCTGAGTCTCAGCCGACTCACCATTTCATCGTGGTCAGTCAAGTCAGAATCAGAGTCAGTCGCTAAGCTGTCACAGTTGAGTCATCGACAGGTCTATTTTAAGGTAAAGCTTTTATATAAAGAAAGAAAAAGTCAACGAAAGAAGCTTTTTATTATATCTTGTTCTCACGTTCATGATAATAACGAAGCTGCCAAAGAATCCACAAACATAACGATGATCCACCCGCATTTTTTCGTAAGTTATTAGTTTATTGTGCCCAGGCATGCTTCTCTCTCCTAATTGTTTTATTGGGCATGCCTTCTTTTATGCTGTTTGAGGTGCCCTCAGCTGGCCATAAGCGATCTATTTATTTTTGTTTTTCAGTACGTCTTGTGATATTTTTGTGTTCCATGGTTTTGGTAGATGTAACTTTGAGGCTTTACGACACACAAACTGAATAGGTCTTATGGTGCCTCCAATTCTCAACCTGTTGGAAGTGTACAATGGGCATCGAAGAGACTAATGCAGAATACCCGCCCGGCGATTCGAACCTGGGCTAGAGGCGTGGAAATCGAGCCCTTCCCTCACGGCACTACAACTCCCATGGTTTTTGTAAATCGCTGCAAGTGATTGCAGCCACTAATTCCAGGAAAACTAATTCTCTCCCTCTCCTCGAGTGCACAGAAAGAATACGCAGCCTCAAATTGTCGAGGTCTCTGCTCAGCTATCACTCATAAGTTTTCCAACAAGCTATTACAGCATCGATATTATGATGATTGCCTGTGTCTGAAGATATAATAACACTGAATTTTCTCAATTGTGAGTCCCAGATTTGAGGAAATAGGCAATATTATATCATTTAAACTTATAACCAGTAAAACGTAACTTCTACCGATAGCCGAGCACGCACTGTAGTCATTCCAGGAGTGTGCGTTTCTGAACCATAGAAAGCGTTTTGCAACAGTACACACTAAATGATCTCAAACGGGCAACCTGATTTGTAAGAATTTTCAGAACTTCTCAATTATTTATGTTTCTTCTTCAGCAGCACAATATTCGTGTTAACTTTCTGTGGTTAAGGGAAACTAGTTGAGTCGCATTAAATGAATATATCAATTCCGGTCAATTTGCATGAACAGCGTAGAATAGATAGAGAGGTCTGCAATTTTATATAGCTTAAATTATTTTCCATTTTACGTTTTTAATGAAATTATCATTTGGCTGAATATAGCGCAACAACAGTCCAGGAAGTTTTCGGAAATCTACAACTTTTCAAGGCACGTGAGCTTTCCAGCTGCACATATTTCGGTTTCCATCATTAAAGCTCCCAAAAATACATTTCCTCTTTCTATAACCTATTTCTTCAGGAGGCATTGCAAGGACTTGGAGGAGCACAAAACCCTAGTGTGTACAGCACGGTCTTTGCTTGAAATTGTAGTGCATTGAATGCAAGTACATTTTATTTCTGTATATTGTTCAGTGTTTTGATGTTATATATCTAATTGATGTAGTTATCTGATGATGTCAATTTAAACTCAATTAAGACAGTTACTCGCAAAGTTATAAACTTTTTAACCTTCGCCCGGGTGGGGGGGGTTTTAGACCCCCCCTCGGGTTTTTCCGAAGTGACCAAAAAACGGCGGCGCGCAGCGCCGCCAAACTTGGCCTAGCTGTTCCTTCATCATTTTTACATCTTTCCTGAAAATTTTGGCTCAAGGTCATATCAGGTCAGGTCACCAGGTCAGGTGAAGTGACCTCACCTCAAAAATACTTAGGACGGCATAACTAAAAGAAGGGTTAATCGATCAAGTTGAAACTCATACCACATCTTGGGCCCACCAGGAGCTACAACATTTGTTCCGGGATTTTTGATATTGGTGACCTAAGGTCATGTGCAGAGCATGACCTCCCCATTGACAATGCATGGGGAAAATCACGAAATGAGCTTTTCTCAGTAAGTATGGATGGAATCAACTTCAAACATCGGTTGCGACTTGCTCTTAGCCCATTTCTGAAGCTGATACCAAAATTTTTGACTTGTGACCTTTAAAAGGTCACCTTAGGTCAAATAAGCATTTTTTGGTGTTTTTCTCTATAAATTTTGAATAAACTAAGATAGAGCTTTTATTTTGTCACCAAAGTGTTTGTATAGTCACTGGAAGTCAAATGATACACATCATGACTATACCAGGTCAAGTTGGGTCAGACCGTTGACCTGGGTCAGGTCAAATTCTTAAATTTGACCTGGCATAGCAATATCATATATCATTCGATTCGTATTGACGAGAGGATTGCAATGGTGCATAAACTATGGCTGTATCTTGTTTGGTTTGGAAGCTATTAGCGAAAAAGTAAACGCCCTTATACATGGGTGGCTATGGACATTCCCAAGAATATGCCCAATATTTAGTGACCTGTAGCTCCCTAGGCTTTGACCTGACACGAAAATGAATGCCACTGTGATGAAAGCGCATCTCAAGAGCTTTCGAATGGTGTTAGAAAAATGTTTCTAGCTATCATAGTTTCTGAGATATAGGAGGTTTTCTTAGTACACCTCATATTAGCGATTTTGACCTATTTTGACCTCTGGTGACCTTGATATTGACCTGACAAGAAAAATGACCGAAGTATTTTCGATATCATTTTCGGAGAGCTTTCGATTGCCGTTTTGCGCTTTTTTCTAGCTCTCTTAGTTTTTGAGATCGTGGGGGGGGTCTTTTTAGCCCCCCCCACCAGGGCGAAGGTGGCTCGTACCCGCCACCGGGGCAAGGGTTAAAAGCCTCTGCATGGTCAGGCCGAGCTGGGTCGGATTTTATGTAATGTTGTCAACTAAGTCTTCGAGCACAACATCCCAGTAAGGGAAATTGAGATACAGGCAGAATAAGTGACATTCGTTCTTAAGTTCATTTAAAGCGCTTGTCATATCACAAAAGTAAGCATCACTGCTTTTATTGTCTGACCATCATTGGAAAACCAAAGGACACCAAGACGGGAACCTGATTCACTCTGCCTGAAACACGTGCGGTGGCGGCAAACCATGACAAAGTGAGAGCTTATACCCCTGATAGGGCCCGGAGATAAGCGGGGGTATATCCTCTCTAATTATTCAAGGGTGGGACAGGCCAAAGGCAGCAGGGATTATGAGGGTTGTTGGTGGGAACAGGAGATCTAGCAGGGGTGCCAGAAACCACACAGAAAGCGCGGGAGACCGGGCCCAGCGGGGCGCCGGTAATAAGCAGAGGGATCGGACTGGAGTCATGCCGAGTTTGTAATCCCACCCGACGACGACGACAGCGGTGACAGCGGTATAATCCCTGAGCTCATGCGGTGACCAGGAAGGGGTATTGACAGGTAATTATACCGGCTTCCTCCGGTATAATCGAAGGGCTACCTCTGCTGCCGCTGTAGCTCATGTAAAAACCCCTGTTTCTTATTAAATGAATCTCATACTTTGTAGGCGTTTTAAATGCCTTTCGTCTGGATTTTGACTCTCCCCGTCCTACAATCTTACACTTTTTATAATTTCGAAATATAATTGTATTTATATATATGGAGAAATAATCCATTTTGGCGTGGTCTCTGTTGTCACGCTTATGTTCAGCCAAACCTGTTTTATTACCTTCTCCGTTTCTCCAAAGCTTGGCGTTTGGCATGGGCTGGAACAAAGAATTGTGTATAATATACTTTAACAGAGAGAATTTTGTGAAGGTTTTTGCCTAACAATTTCTCCGGCTTTTTTCTGACATGATAAATGTCTTTATCCCCGTATTATTAGATATGATGTGGTGAAATGAAATATTTCGAGTTTGGGATGTGTATGTGTTGGGTAGTTTGGTCGGTTTCTTTCTCGAGACTACTTTACCTTCCGTCTTAATAGATTTCGTTTTATTCATAAGCCGAATAAGAAGTCCTTTAAGATATTTGAGCTTTTCGAAAACTCGAAAGATGTGTTGTATTTCATCGTGAAGATATTCGTTTGTGCAAATTTGGAAAGCTCAAAGAAAGAAACCGATAACCACCCAACATTTTTCGCTCGTAGTGGCCAGAGAAGTAATGCATGTAATGCTCTTTTAAAGAAGGTTTCGGTAGACTTAGAATTTAGATGTTTCCTTGTCATGCGCAATCAGGGTGTCGATGAAACGTAGCTGTTTATATGTTCCGTGTTCAACAGTAAACTGAATTTTAACCCTACAGAGTTCAGCTTATTTAACTCGATCAGCTCAGCTCATTTAAATCGACATCACTTGGAGCAACTATAAGTCCACCATCTACATGTGTAAGCCCAGAAAATTTTTCGCAATAATCGTAAGGAAATATTTTACTTCTAGCAGGTCCATGTAAAGGCAGGTCTCTACAGGGCTTAAGGGTGAATCCATGACAAGGTTGCTTATCTGAGAGTACTCCTGCCCATTGGATTCGAACGTACAGAATTGCATTCAGAGTCACTGGCTCAGTGTACTTAGATTTTGGAAAGAGTAACATGTTCTCATCAATTTTATCTATCAACGTGCGTATGGTTTCCAACGGACCCGCCAGAGGCACGTTGGTTAAAAGTGAGCGAACATCAAAACTAGGGAATGTTTTGTTGGTGATATTTGTGATTTTAAGTTTCAATAATTTCGGCGCAGTTCTTGCCATGTGTACCACTTATTTTTCCTCAAGATTAGCTCAGCGGTTTGGCTAACACTTTCGCTAATTTGCGGGGCATTCCTCGGTCCCAGACATCATTGGGCGCATCGGCATCCGTTATTTATGTATTTTTGGTTGACCCCTTAGCTGAGGACATGGCTATTTCCTATATCCTTATTAGCTATATCCTTGACACGTTTGGCTATTTCATTCATGATAATTATTTTTAATATTAACTTAAACTTCATATTTTTTGGCTGTGTGTGGTACAACCATGTTGTACGGAATCCGCGCACTGAAAACTACATATGGGTTTCCATTACAAGCCTTGGGCTCTCACAAAAAATATATATGCTGGTGCCCTGGTCGCTGCCCAAATGTTGTGAAATAATTCGGTTTTCTAGTTGTACTGCTCATTCATATTACCTACTGAGGGGGTGGACTTTCTTCTATTTCTATTGGCATACAAAAATAGAAAAATAAAATGAATACCTAATGTTAATATGTTACCATATTCATGTCAAAGTCAACATGAGAACCCGAATTGAAATACTACTGCTCCTGCTAAATTTTGCCCAAAAACCCCTGCCCAAACACTTAAGTACACACATTCCTCAAATAACCAAACCAACAAAGAGATGTTTGCAACAAAATGTTGAATAGTGGCGATGATGTAAATAATCATTTCTGGTGTAGAATAGCGGAGATACAAAGAAGCCGGTAGCAATAATTCAGTGCTTGGTATGCGACCTTATAGTGGGTGGTCCACTATCGCTATTCCGCGATTGAACATTCAGAGCTCCGTGATCGCATGTTTATTTATGTTTTGAACTAATATTGTGTGACTTTTTATCTCGGTATAGGTAGTCGCTAGTGAAATTTTTATTCGACGAAATACGGACTGATCAGCCCTGGGGCAGCCAGCAGCAGGCGCGCTAGGTAACACGGCAGCGGATGTCCTTACTGACTTCTAACAGTTGGTATATCTCAAAGTCTCATAAATATAAATCCATAGCGCAGGAATGCACAACGCACAGACTGAGAGGCCCTTTTTGTTCACAGGCTCTGTAGCAGATGTATTTCCTCAGAGAGTTAGTCCTGAGGTCATCATCCGTGGGTTCTTTTACAGACATCACACAACTAATCCTATTCCTGTTGCTTATCTCGGGCACCCCACTGCGCGTGGTCGAATCGGCCCAAGCGGCTCCCATCCTCGTCACCCCCCTCCAGCCTTTCCTGGCCCCATCAACAGTGCTGATAACATTTTCGTTCGACACCGCCCAATCTTATCGGTAATGACGGTGGCTGTGCGTTCATAACTTCCCAAGTTTTACCAGTCCAATAAGCCCTCCTGTTGTCAGATGGTTTGTGTACGCCATGAGGATTTTCATTTTGAGGCACTCATGCAATTGCGCAGCACCGTGTAGCTAGGTAGTTAAATTAAAATAAAAGCTGTAATTCGAAGATATGACTCAACACCATAGGCGGCGGAACGCTAGGGAACTGAGGCACCGTGCCCACTGTGGTCCGGCCAAATAATTTTTAGCTGATGGTATTATAAGGAAGCAGCAGTAACAACCACCAGACACTGAATTTAGTAGGACATTCTTCTTATCATTTTACTATTTTCTACAACCCAGTCTTATGTAAGCCAAATAAAAGCAAGGAACATAAGCTGGGGCAGTGGGGTAGAAGGTGTTGTAGCAAAATTCTAGTACCATTTTTCCAGCTTTAACCTCCCTACCGAATAGCTGTAGACCACAACGGCATGTGCAATATCATAGCTTGAACCGTTTGCTCTCGGGATTGAGAGCGAAGACGCTGGGCAGCTGTGAGATGGTGGTGGATAAGAGGCGTAGTCCTAGAACTCCCAAAAATGATATTTAGGACTTATAATTAGTCTGAAGAAGTTCCCTCGTTAATCGGAAAAAATCGTGATTAGGATAAGCTCGCCTTCACCGGGCCTCCTTTGCAGTAACAGTGGATTCGATAAGGAGCCTGAGTCACCACTCAAAACACTTTTTTCAAACACTCTGGAAAACTGTGTAAAATTGTGTAATGTAACTGCTTTACCACTGGCTTGTATAATGAATACAAACCTAGGAGTGCTTTGATTATATCAAATTCTTAAATGAAACCATGCTTCTGAAGAGCCATAAATGGACGATCGTGATAATAAACCAGATTCCGATAATTAGGTTGAACACAATTTCGAAAATGCGTTGACATTTCCTTTTTCTGACTCAAAACGTTTCGACTTGGCTATGATGTGCAACTTCCTAGCCGCATTGATTTAACACGCGCATTGACGGGGGTCTGAGCCACCTTCGCATTGACGGGGGGCGGGTACCCGCCCCCCTAAGATCTCGAGAACCACGGTAGGTAGCGAAAAACGGTAAAAGGCGTTGGGCTGCCCATCCGCTTCTCCATCGAAAACATTTGAACCATTTTTTTGTCAGGTCACATTTAAGGTCACGAGAGGTCAAAACATGCCCGTCATAGGGATAACATGTAAATTCAGTTTTTCGGCTATTACATCTGAACAAGTAAAGATAGAGCAAAACGACTTGACTATATGAATCTTCTTAGCAAGCCGAATCGAATGATATATAATTTGACCTTGCTAGGTCAAATCAAGGATTTGACCTGACCTGAGGTCAGGTCAGGGTCAAATTATATAAAATGCATATCATTAGAACCGCAAAGCCCAGGCGAGTCTAATGCAGCTAAAATAAATGCTCAATCACCTTTCGTTACTGAGTTATTCCGTAAAAACCATTTTTTCCCATGTATTTCCTATGGAGAGGTCATACCTCGTACCTGACCTTAGGTCATCGATATCAAAAATACCGGAACATATTTTAGAGAGCTCGGTGGGGCCATTATGTGATATGAGTTTCAATTGGATAAGTTCACCCTGCTCCGACTTATGCTATCTTAAACTTTTTTTGAGGTCGGGTCACTTGACCTGTACTGGTGACCTGACCTGAGATGACCTAACCTTAAAATTTTCACAGAAGTTGTAAAAATGATGAGGGAAAAGGTATACCAAGTACGGCGGCGCTACGCGCCGCCGTTTTTCTACTGTCTCCGAAAAACCCGAGGGGGCGGGTACCCGCCCCCCCCGTCAATGCGCGTGTTAAAATTGATGCACTTGCAACTGGTAAGAGACAATCAGTGGTATAGCCTTCGGTATGTCTAGGCCATAAGCAGGGCCTGGGGGAGAGAATCTAAAATGTTTCAGGGCAATTTCTGTTTTAACGCGGGGATTATAAGATTTTCGACATAAGCTATCAGTTCCATGTCTTTCTCAGTCTGAATTTTTGAACTGCAGCTTATTCCCTAAAAGCGAAATTTGTCCCAGAATTGGTTTTCTGTAAGATATAGATTTTAAGAGACAACCCAGCCGCACACGGAGTCTCTTTTGCCCTCTAAGATGGCTGGCAACGTAGGAAGTAAAAAAATTAGAAATATGCATTCTGCTCAACACCTTTTGTTAGGCCTTGCCTGTCACTACCAATCGGTGAGTAAGCATTTATCCGATAAGATGTTAGATGTGTACCCATTTTTTCAAAGTCAAATTAGTTGAGTTTAGGAAAATTTCGTGCATTTGATCGTTCCGTTAAGTAGTGATGATTTCCGTGAAATTTACCGTTAGCAAACCTTTAGGACATTTCCCGCTGATGAGGTAGACCCCATTGAAGATGAACAATATGAAAGGTTGGAATCTTGGTACAATCGGTTGCATATTTTCCTGCGTGTGAACAAACCTTTATCGTTTTTGAAAGTGGGGAATATTACCGCGCTCCACGCCCCGCTCCAGATCGAATTATTGCCCTCCATGTGTAAATGTAATGGAACAAGGATTATTCATGCACATAATGAAATCGCTAATATTTTGCACACCGCCCCTTGATTCGGGGACATTTTTGCGTATTTGTTCCTCCATACGCACCTTCACATTCGGTGGTGACAACAGGACATGTTTTTTTATTCAGTGGCACCCTTGCGGGACGGTTGAGCCCGCGTGTTCGCTTTCACATGCCCCATCGTGTGATACGGCGAGGTATAGATAACAGTAAAAGTCTAGATAACAGATAACATGTTATCTATGGGTGAAGCCATCCGGATTTATCGGGCCCGGCAAAACACAGAGGACTGCTCCGGTGACACGAGGCGAAGTGGTGCTTTCGTAGCGCGCCATTGGACCCGTGAATCTATGTAAAATCATGTACGTGCTTCTAATAAGTAACCGTCCATAAAGGGCGTAACGCATATTCTTGCTATTTGTACTACTCCATGTAACGCTTCTTGACGCCCGGGCAGACCCCTTGGGAAATTACGCAACACTGGATCTAAACCCCCCAACCTAAAAAAGTTAGAACAGGCGATTTCCGCAATAACTTCACCAATGTTGACTCAAACCAACCTTTGCAGGTAGAACGTACCTAAGATAAGATATGCGATAGAAAGACAATTTTAAGCCATGACGTCGTAAGGGGGTTTCAGTTCACTCATACACACAGCAAGTGCGCGTAGATGTGAGACATTTCTGGAGAATGGTATTAGGAAAGAAGGGGTCTTAAATAAGTAGCTCCAATGGATAAAGCGTGGTATCTGGCACACCATTTTCTGAGTCTACACCACGATCTGGCAATCAATTAATGCGCCAGAATACTTGCGTCCCGGCGCCATCATATTTGACTGTATAAAGTCATTTATGTAACCAATAGAATGGGACAGTATTCCTTATCACCTGTTCAGACCGCATGTTTAAGACAAACAGTTTTGGTTAGTATTTTGCTGTAGGGGAAGTCTGTGCAAGAGTACGTGCTTAACTTTCTAAAGGCTTTCACTTTTCTCCCATATGTCTAACAGCTAAAATTTTTTCATATGGTTGTTTAGCCTGAAAAATTGTCTATGCATAGTCCATGTTTCAACTCGATGTATCTGTAAGGAACTCACCACGAGCCCATCAAAAATAAAAGCCACGTGCGTATTCTTGCCAGAGTGGGTCGGTAGGAGCATGTAAAAGAGGAGGCTGGAGTACGCATTTATATCCCGCTGTGCTTTAGGTGCATAGGCCATGTCACAAATATCGTTCTTAATATACAAGAAATATGTTGCAATGTTTGGTTTTCCAAACATGAATTATGGGCTCAGTCCCGAGCGAAAAAAATTTTCCTCTCTCTCAACCATGCAAAATACTCTTGCTCTCGAGGTCTTACTCTTGCAAAATGGTCTACTGCGTACTCTTGCCGGACATGCTCGCTTAGGAAGAAAGTCTTCATAAACATGTTGGTATGCATTTTAGCGTGAGCTACGGTCCTGCAGCCCAGTCCCAGCTCAGCTTTCTTACTGATGATAGACCACAATACAATACTATTGATAATAGAAAAAGGTATACAAGGGTACCTAGTTAAGAAATGTTATATCAAGGGTGTCCAGAAACCTATTTTGCTTTTTACTCCCGCGGAAAGAACAGGAGCACGTTGAATTTTTTTAGCAACTAAGGCACTGACCTTGCTTTCTTATACCAGAGTATCCACCATCTCAGTGGCTGCTAAGTAACGAAAACAGCTGCTGCATACTCTTATCTCCTGCGTACTCTTACCCGTCGTTACCCTAGGTGACCTTTAAGTAGAATTTATACCATCATCTCATCTAAATCCTTCATCATGTCTAAGAAAATGGCACGTCAAGATCAGAACTATCGCTACAATCGCAATATTGTGTCCATTAAGTGCCGGGTATCACATAACACGAGAATAAAGCTGATATACAAGCAGCTCTGAGGATTTCAGAGAGATACGAGAAATCTACCCAGGTAGTTTCAACTCTAAAACAGTAGGTAAGTGCATGCATCTATTTTCTTTTGCTCCTCTTCACTTCTGCTTGCAGTCGAGCCGGCCCACATTTGGTACACAAGACTCCGATACAAAAGAGATTAACTACAGAAGTCCCTGTGCTAAAAATATGACGATTACAGAATAACCAGCATTTGCTTACGAAATAAAGGGTCCCTAAGCCGAACTATACAATTTGCACATCTATGTATGTGCGTACATACGTCGAAAGAGGGAGTTCACTCATTCTCAAATCTCGAACCGGAAAAATGCCCTGCAAATTGTGGGACTCGAACTAGGTTTTGGTATTTCCTCTCACTTACCAGCGTGGGTCAACATAAATGTTCCAAATTTCTGTTTTGTTGAACAGTCTTGTTACTGCTCTTTAATACAGCTGTACAACTCGCAGTTTTCCTACAAGGCTCTGCCACGATGCCTTAAGTGATAAGTATGTATTTTAGATTAATGATTGCTGTAAACTTTATCAGTTTTATTGGCATATCTGCGCTATACCAGGAGCCCTCCCTCCTCACACAGTGACGTCCGTCATGTCAAGAAACCCTAAGCCAATTCATAGCTCTACACCCCTGGTATCGAGGCTTTATCGGAAAGTCACGTGCTCTCTGTCAAGAAAAGCAGCAGATCTTTGTGCTCCTACAATTTATGTCTTTTTCTGGTTATAAGTATATTTTATCATTATATATAGTGAGAAAATACTTTTATTGCCAGTTAAAGGCGCTGGCCGCGACAGCTTTTCATAATAATCAGTAATTCACCTAATATCCTAGCTGAAAGTTGAGTTGTGGCTGCGGCAACTTAATCGCACTATTGTTCGCGGTGACGGTGGGCCTATTCTGATGGCTACGTGCTTACTACAAAATGAACTTCTGTGCTTTGCTAAGTTTAAGCTTAATACCATCCCGTTTGAAGATTTGGTGAAAATAATTGCAGATTTTTACAGCGTGGACCATGTTTCTGAAGCAAAAGATATTTTGTGGGACACTGTAGTGAAGGACCGTGCAGGCAACAGACGTGAACTTCGACATATCAGACGTCGTGATAATGGATCGACGGCTAAGGCCAAGTCTGACACAGAGGATATGCTTAAAGCCCTTCAGACAGCTGACAAGGAAGGGTGGTCTTTGCCCATCTTCTGTGCGGTAGATATGGACAACGTACCGAGTGTAGCCAGCCATGGCTCGGGAATAGCTTCCCATATCTCCAAGCTGGAGCAAACGATCGGAGATCTACGTTCTGAGTTAGGTGGCAAGCTCAAGGACATCGAGCGCAACATAGGTGTCTTAAAGCAGAATAAAGCGGAACCGTTGTCTCGTAAGTTATACAGCCATGTTGTAGCTGATGCCAGCTTGGCGCAGCCCAGTCAGCCAGCTCGCGCTGATGTAACTGCTACTGGGACAGATAATGCCCAGCTTGTCCCTGGCCAGCCCCTCCGCAGACCGGAGGCCAAGTCAGCTGAAACGCCAGAACCCGGACCCACTGACAACATAGCTGGCTCGTCTCCTTCTGACACAGCCTTGCAGCTTGGAGATGCTCCAGCGGCTGAGGCGGCCGCAGGTAAGGACGAAACCCCGACTTCAGGAACGGTGTCGAGCTCAGGTGCTGTATCAGCCTCTGAGTCATCAGATGACGGGTTTACACTCGTTACGAGAAAGAAGGGCAAGATAGCCTCAAAGCCTACAGAGAACTCTGCTCTGCATAGTAATACATCAAGGAGTATTCGTGGGTCTGGTGCCTTCCAGGGGAAACTGTTGGGCGTGCCTGCTCCTGTTAGGTGTGCTGATATATTTGTCGGCAGACTGGCCGCCTCTGTCTCGGCTGAGGATGTCAGACAACATATTATTGATTATACAGGGGTTGCTCAGGCTTTAGTTGTAGAAGAAGTATGTCACTGCCTCCAAAAATGGGGTTACCGGGGCTTCAAAGTATCTTTACCGACTCAATTCCTCGCTAGGATTCTTAAACCTGAGGCTTGGCCCTCTAATGTAACTGTAAAACGGTTTTTTGAGCGTAAGCCAATGGTAGTTAGCTAAATGTCACTATACTCTGCATGACCATCGTCAGATTATCCTCATACAACTGTCAGTCACTGAGAAGTTCAATTCAGGAAGTACGAAATATTTGCTCTCTAAATAATATAGTATTTCTGCAGGAGACATGGCTTGCTAGGGTTTGAGCTGGACATTGTGAACAATATCCACGAAGACTTTGCAGGCTTTGGAACTACTTCCTTTGATTCCTCATCTAACGTATTACGGGGAAGGCCCTATGGTGGATTAGCTATTTTATGGAGAAAAAGTATTCACGCTGCAGTTAGGGTGTGTCAGGTGCCTAACTGTGACCGGCTGATGCAGCTTGACCTTACCACTAGGGAGGGTCTGGTAACTCTGCTGAATGTGTACATGCCGACTGATTATAGGGACCAGGAAAGCTGTGATGAATATTGCATGTTATTAGGTTTGATTCATAACATCATTGTACAAGTTAGGCCAACTTCATGCATGTATGCGGTGATAGGGGATTTTAATGCTAACAGCCATGGGTCTCGTTTTTACAAGGAGCTCTCAAAGTTTTGTGACGAAATTGGCATGCTTATCGCCGATGTTGAATCTTTATCACCGTCCTCCTTCACATTCATTTGTTCCTCAGGAAGATCTACATCTTGGCTTGATCACTGTATTGCCAGTCCTATGTTTTACAACAAAGTAGGAAGTATTGGTATTAGATTTGATTTCAGTACAAAAGATCATTTGCCCTTACAGCTTCACATGAACTTAATTGTAAAAGCTTCGTTACAAGGGGAGGCAAGGAATTTCGGACCCGATACTTTGAATTGGAAAAACGCTGATTCTCAGTGCTTTCTCATGTATAATGAACTTATCTTACAGTCCCTGTCAGAAAGCGGCTTGGAGCTATTCAATAGGTTGAAAAGTCAGTGTAGCTCTGCTTGTATGGTTAGTGCACATTGTTCTGCCATCGACTTAATATGCGACTTACTGATAGAGGCAGTTATTAAGTCTGCATATCTAACAATTCCAAAGAATACTCGGAATGCACGACGACACATCTGCCCTGGTTGGAATGATATTGTTAAAGACGCTCATGACCAGGCTCGACGTGCTTTTCTGGTTTGGAAAGCGTGCGGGAGCCCTCAGGAGGGTCTAGAGGCTAGTAATATGCGATACACTCGAGCTAGGTTCAAATACGCGTTTAGGGCATGTAAAAGTAACGTTAACTCCTTCAAAGCAGATAAACTAAGCGCCTCTCTACGAGGAAAACGTAACCTCGAGTTCTGGAGGTTAGTCAACAGGGATCTTGGCGGACGAGTTTGCCTTCCATCCACCTTGAATGGCGTTAATGGGGGAAGACAGATCACCGCCGTGTGGAAGGAGCACTTTGAGCGTGTTTTTAATGACTCTTCATGTAAAAGCTCGGATGATGAACTCCTTGCCATATTAAATAGAGCTGATGACGGAATTGATATGTTTTCAGTCGACGAAATCACAGCAGCCCTCGCAAAGCTAAATACTGGGAGAGCACCTGGGCCCGATGGACTGACAAATGATCACATTCGACACCTAGGGAGATCCGTGCTCGCCCTCATCACGGATCTCTTCAATTTTATGGTCATTCATCATTATATTCCTCCTCGTTTAGCTCAGTCTCTTCTAGTTCCCAGAGTGAAGGACAAAGCCAGCCCTCTTGACAATCCCAACAACTATAGAGCCATAGCTTTATCAGCTAGTTTATCTAAACTGTATGAAACTGCCTTGCTAGATCGACTGCAACAATATCTGGTCACAAATGACGCTCAGTTTGGCTTTAAGAGAGGTCACTCGACCACCCAGGCAGCGTACGTATTGAAAGAGACAGTAAATCACTACATTTCACTAGGCAGTCCTGTTTATGCTTGCTTTCTAGACGCAGCCCGAGCTTTTGACCGCGTATGTTTTTCAAAACTTTTTGATGCTCTCTTAGCTAAAGGCTTACCTACTAGGTACGTTAAAATATTGAAGCAATGGTACTGCTCCCAAAATGTGGCAATCCAGTGGGATAAGGTACTTTCAGAACCTTTCACAGTTAATAATGGAGTCAGGCAGGGTGGTTGCACCTCTCCTCTCCTCTTCAGTATCTACATTGATAGTTTGCTTGATAAAGTACAGTCATCGAGATTAGGATGTCACATCAATGATTGTGCTGTTAACGTTCTTGCTTATGCTGACGACGTTGTCTTGTTATCTCCAACAAGACACGGCCTACAGGAACTAGTCACACTATGTGAAAACTTTGCAGTTGGGATGGATATAAAATTTAATGTAAAAAAGACGGTCTGCATGATGTTTCACGGCAAGAAGATGCGACATCTCTTTGGTCCAGGTAGCAGGACAACCAGCATTGTGTTAGGCGGTACCCAGCTTAGTTGGGTCGAGGAATTTAAATACCTAGGCCACATTGTAACTCCGACTCTTTGCGATGCCTCAGACATATCTAGAGCAAAAAGAGCAGTTTACTTTAGCACAGATAGACTGAAAGCTAAGATTGGCTATGCAAATAAAAGGACACTTGCTAAATTGTTCCAAACTTACTGCGGGCATCTGTTCGGCAGTGTTCTTTGGAACATTGAAAACTCTAAAATGGCTCTCCGGAAATTTAGTGTGGCTTATCACTCCTGCATCAAGCGACTACTTGGTAAGCCGCTGCATCATAGCAACCATATTATCTGTGACGAATTTGATATTTTTACCTTCGCACTACAGGATGTAAAAAAATAAGCTACTGTTTAAGAAAGCTCTTTCCACAAGTAACAACTCCATTTTAGCTACTTTGAGGACTAGCAAAGTCTCTCTTGAAGGAATTTTAGCCCAAAATTGCTTGTGTATTAGAAGAAAATATGGCCTCTTGGAATTAGATTTTGGAATTAGATTTGGATAGTAGCTCCTACTCAGACATTAGGCGTTGCTTGAGAGGTATGATATCGCACAAAGCTGCAGAAATCAAAGAAGGCATTGGCTGATTTAATGTCGATTAGGGCTGCCTCAAACAGTGTTTTAGGCAAGTATTATGTATTATATAATGTTTTATGTGTATTTGACCGATGAAATCTGATATGCACGTGTGCTGATATGTGAGGTGTATGTGAATCCATGTGTGATATACACCATGAGTGTGAAATAAACATTATTATTATTATTATTATTATTATTATTATTATATTAAACTTCTTCACAAGTGTTCTTGATAGCACACCGATGAACGCGATGTTCACACCAGTAAAAATTAGGAGATTGTCTTTGTTTTGGACATAAGACAGCGTGTTTTCCCATCCCGTGTGTTCTACGAAAAAATATAAAAAGAAACGCAAAACGGCCTTGGCTTCGAGTCAAGCATACGCCTTGTAGGTTTACCAAAATCATTAATCCATTAAAAAAGGAGATCAAATAGCAGATGTAGCTTGCCTTCCAAACTGTTCATCATCCATTTCTATAGTCCAATCGCTCGAAAGTGCGCTTTGAAGACCAATTGAGAGCCTTCAATAAGCACGTCCCATGCACCATTCAAGAACCTCAGCACACATCGATTTTGAGTTAGAACAAATGCTTGAAGCTGTGAGGTTCCAGCGGTCTAAGCTCACCATCATACGCTGCGTTGTTTCCAAGAAACATTGACACAAGTGACATTGCATTCAGGCACTATCGTTGGCATTTCCAGCCACTTACCGAGAAGCGGAGGTATTCGTGTCAAATCTAGGTCTACCCTTATCAATGTTCGAACATATAGTATTCCCTGTTAAGACGAATTGTGACGTTTTCGACCTGGGAAATCCGTTTTTGCTAACCCTACATTTTCGACAGAGTGAGACATAGTGCATTCTCTGAATGTGTGAGTATTTCGAAATCTAATACAGTGCAATATCTTCGTAGTGAAAATATCCAAAAATAAATACAAATAGCGCCATCAATAAATAAATAAATACAAATACAAACCTAAGCGCCATCAGCATAGGTGGGCTGCAATACCAGCCGTAGTTTGTCAGTTGGCAGGTATAATTACCTGTCAATGCCCCTTCCTGGTCATCGCATCAGCTGAGGGATTATACCGTTGTCTGGGATGTCGTTGTCGTCGGGTGGGATTACAAACTCGGCATGACTCCAGTCCGATCCCTCTGCTTATCACCAGCGCCCCGCTGGGCCCGGTCTCCAGCGCTCTCTGTGTGGTTTCTTGGCGCCCCTGCCAGGTCTCCTGTTCCCACCAACAACCCTCATAATCCCTGCTGCCGTTGGCCTGTTCCACCCTTGAATAATTACAGCAGTCATACCCCGCTAATCTCCGGGCCTTAGCGGCCAGATAAGCTCTCACTTTGTCATGGTTTGCCGCCACCACACGTGTTCCAGGCAGATTGCATGGGGTTCCAGTACTGGTGTCTCATCGCCTCTAGACTTTCTAATAATGGAAGACAGCACACATAGTTTTCGGAACTTTTCGTGATATAATAAACTATATTTTTGACGGTCACTCTCTTTCTGCAATTTTGTACTCAACCATTATCAATAAAATAAGCTCTAATTATCCTTTTTCTCAATGCGGTTGTCAGTGGTAAAAAATGTCAGAGGAAAAGCCATCAGGTTCCGATGGATGAATGTTCGGAAACAATTCGTTTGAGTCATACTAATAGAATTATATTTTTTAGATTGACTCCACGAAGAGGCTTAAAGCCAAGTAAATTTGTAAATAAACATAATATGAGTTATTTCGCTGGAGTTATGAACTCAGCCATTAATTTAGAAAACCGACCTATACCGTCGGGCAACAGTGCAATATTTTACCTCAAGTTTATTTATATTCAGCCATAAATCTCTGCATTTCAAAGATGAATTTTTTCGTTCATTGACAAAACCAAAAAATTTGATGACAAAGCAGCTAATAAGAGGGAAAATTTACTCCTTTTGCGGATATTAAAGGAGAAATACGTGCGCAAAATGTACGGAAAGATTCAGTCCCCTAAACTTTCTAACCAGGTAAACAGAGTGATGTAGATATTTCCCTTAATCAATGTTTGTACTGATATGCTGAGGGTGTAATTTGGTTAGTATTAATTCGAACTCATGAAAAAATGAAACCTTTGGGAGACACTTTCTCATAAAAATGTTCTATATGTGTACAAAAAAATCTTCCAAATAGAATAAACAATACATGACTTGCAAGTAACGTGGCAATCATTCATTCTGTATTTCTGGCACGGCTGCATTTATTAGTATGCTCCAAAGGGCATTTAGGCACGATTGGCTCTGAATCGACCAAATTAAGTGACTCTGAGCAGTGCAAATGGTTCATCATTTTCACAGATGACAGGGGCCTGATCTAATGTAAACGAAAAACGCAAACAAATCAAACGATCTAAACGCAAATATCAAATAAATCAAACAACACACTGATGCTTTCGTTTAGCTGTTAACAAAGTATGACCACCCGCCTGTGAAAATTTGGCAGCTTCGCCAAGCAAAGTTAAGATGTCCTAAATCAAGTTACCTGGATTTACGCTCAATTAATACCATTTCTAGTTTGTTATTATACTTTCTCCAAAGAAAGCTCGTCGTAAGATGAGCACGATATCCTTGTTCCTACCTATTTTGTTACATCAGCACCCAGGCTTCGTGACTGATAACAAACGTGTACCGGCAGAAACAGCTGAGTGGGGGCAAAACACACTCCGTTTGGATACGGCAGCTGATGCTATCCTGGGTTATATACACATGCTACTTATTTCTTTATCCGTCAAATGACTGGCTTCCTGTGGCAGGAAGACGTTAAAAAACTGGTTCTGCTGAAGCGGGCTGCCAGGTAAACACATTTACCGAGATCTCAGCCTGGTGTACGAGGTAGTATTTTCAGCATTTCTAAATAATCGTGTTGATTCTTAAAAAAAGTTTTTTTTATAAATTTTGTCCAACTTGTTCCCAGTGCGGATGCCGGAGTCGGAGTCTCACTGAAGTCCTCAAGGGACTTGTCACGGAGACCCCGACCCCACCACCCGAACGAGCAGCTCCCACAATGAAGGGATAATTTAGAAGTCAAAGTTTAACGTCCCACAAAGCACAGGGACGGCCGCCCCGCTCAGGTCACCCTCTCACCAGTCGGTTGCCAGCCGATCTACTTCGGAGCAAAATATTGAGCAACTTTCATTTCTAAGGCCAACTTCATTCTGGCATTACTGAACAAAAGCTAAGACTTGAAAACTTTGATAAGGGATATCAAGGCGCCAGAGAGATGTTTCTTCAACTTAAGGTAGAAGGAAGATTAGTTTGAGTAAGTCCAGACAACCAGGTCATAGCTACGCCTTTCGCGAAGCTATCAACTACAACTGAGGAATGTAGAAAACTGAAAATTCCAACGACCCTATGCCTGATTCCAACATTATCAAACCTTATTCATCAGGTTCCCAGATACATTACAAACCCTCACCAGGAGGAAATTTTAAGCCGTTGGGCAACAATGCAGAACTTGAGCTGCCAAGGTGGGGCGTACGCTAAAAGAAGCGTACTCTCTTTTGAAGAGGTTTATGAATAAATCGAAATATTTGTCTGTAAGCTGCTTCTGGTGTTTAATTAAAGTTCATTACTTATCGGTTTTCTATCTTCCAGATGAAAAAATAGTACAATAGGAAACTCATATGACTCATTTGATAGAAAACCTAAAACGTTTTCCTTGGCACTCAAAACCGTACATATCCTTTATGAATTGTATTTTTCTTAGCCTTCGCCATGAGTCGCTGGAAAGGTAATTTTCGGAGGAAGATTCTCTCAAAAGTGCGAGAATTTTCAGAGACAAATAAATTTTATCTTACGCCACATAATTCGCTGCATAATTCGCTGGAACTGTAAACTAACCAATTTAACTAAAAAGAACGGATTGGGTGCAGAGTGAATATTGCATATTTCGAAAGTAACTTTCATAACTATTAGTTATAGGTGCATTCAAGTATACCATATTTCTAGTCTATTAGTATGAGTAATTCTAGTCTATTTAAATTGTAGTAATTTTACATATAAGTCTAATGGAGACCCTGTGGGATTTAAGGGTTCAGGACGCTCCCAAATTTTGGGACTCCCATAGACTTTGCTGAGGACTTGTATTGCAGTGTTAACCCATCCAGAACCCCCTGGATGCTGAAGAGATCTCCAGCCTTGATAGGTACAATATATATTTCTATAGATAGATACTTGATAGGTTCTACTGCAGGACAAATCCCGCATGCCAGAGAGGGATGGAGTCGTGGAAAGTTTCCAAAACTATGCACGCTGGAGCTAATGACCGACTCGTTTTTTTCGTATTATCCAAAATTTTTCGTCGTATCCAGTCTAAGAAAACAATATAAATGCTTTGGCAGCTGCATTAGCTGTAGGTGCCAGCGTTTCCCACGAAATGTTATGGTGATAATTCTTCAAATCGCTCATTAGTCAGCATTAATTTTTCACGGCGGTTGTTTCAGATATTACTTCATTTCTTATCAATCATTCATTATCATTCCACTCATGCATTATCATTCCTTAGCATTCATTACTTCATTCCTGCAAGTCGCGGTGGCACACTACATTCATATAAAAGGTTTTGAAAAGGTCTTAGGCTCAGAATATCAACAAAGATTGCAAGAGGAAAATTCCCGGAACATAATACATAATTCCCTTGATGTCTTTGAAGAATTAAGAATGTCGCAGGAGCTTGCGATCATAAATGGTTTTGAGAAAATGAAAACAAAAAAATAAACATTTTAAACTGCCAAAATCTAGTTTTAACATACGAAATAACCATACCATCAACACAAAACATAACACGAAGTAACTTACAGAGGGCGGGGGCTGCTATCGGGCGAGCCGTTATCCATTAGCCCTTGCGGATGGCGCGCCCTCCGATTGGTTCGCGGAACCGCCGGAACCCGCATCCGCAGTGACTGGTTCGCTCGGTGAAAGAAGCCCCTCCCACGGGTCGGCAATGATTGGTGCGGGGATCTGAGGCAGCGGCGATAAAACGCGTCACCACAGGGTGGGGAGCAGTGGCCAACGTGCGTTTGGTGCTCGTCGGCTGTGCTCGCGTGCAGTCTCCACCGCGGTGATGCCTCTCGAGGGCACACTGCAGTGTCCTGCTGCTGCTGGACCCCAGCCACGGTCTGTCTCCATCGTTCCTCGCTGGAACGTTCTGCCAGAGCGGGAACACCAGAAGCAGGGCAAGCACGACTCTTCTTCAGGTAAGTCCCAGAAACCAGCATTATTGTACATTATACTGTGTCGAATGCTGAAAGTCCTATCGCTGAGAACTCAAGCATATAAATATTTTCATTTCACATGTTCTTGTTTCCGTAAGTGGATAACGTCTAACATCCACGATATTAGGACAAGTGTTAATTGTAAAATTACTTATTTAGAAAGAAATTCTGTTCTACAAATTAGAAAAAAACCAAATCAGGCATTACACACTTAAATAATTCCAATGCACCATGCATTGGTAGATTTCCTGCTTTGTTTCTATATTCAAACGCATCATAACTTTGAAGGAAGATGAGTAAATATCATCCCTGAGTCGTATTCTATTTACTTAAAATATCTTCACTTAACTCTTGGTATGGAGCCGGATCGTCAAATAGATTTTAAAAATGCATTTGAAATCTCCCACAGCCCCTCTTTCTGTTTGGTTTTACTACAAAGCTACAGAATTTTACTCCACCATAAATAAAATTCCTCAGGGTTATTACCATCCCATTTCATGTCAGATGGTGGAATATATTTCTTTCCTATTGCTCATTTTCGAAATATTTTGAACCACTATGCACTTTCGCAATATATCAATAGCATAAAAATCTTTACATTTCATGTCAGATTTTGCCACACGCAGATGTACGATGATTTCAACATTGTTGGTTAGCGCTTATTTTCAACGCAAGTGCAACGTCTTTTCAGGAGTTAAACAATAAAAGAAATCATATTCTTAGAACTATTACTTCAAAAAGGTCATCCTTTTAAGAGTTTAACGTCATTTCCTTTTAATGGAAACATCATTATTTAAGAAATTCCAAGTCAGCTTTCATTGAACCGTTTCTAAGTATTTGTTTGGTATGATACAGTTTATAGCAATGTACATATCCTACAAATACTCTGGAAGTGGTACAACTATCAACAAAGCTTGTTAATGTTATAGCCTTACGGGGGAAAACTGTAATATCTACCAGCAGGATTCTATTCTATAAACCAGCAAACTTCAAGTTATTATTATTCAGAAGCAAGCCGCCATTATTCATGACTATCACCAAAAATATTCTCTCGTTTTCCGATAGCAGGCTTTGAACTGGGCGTAGCTGTTTATTAAGTAGTGATGTAGTTGATAGGCTTTGGAGTGCTGCGGCGGGGAGCATGATCATAAGTTGACAAGATGTAGACTCGCCTGTCTCCTTAAATCCTGATGACATGAAACACTTAGCTTGTCTATCCGGGCAATGGCCTTCATCAGAATCATGTAGGTAAAGTGACAAGCTATCTGTGAAAGTGTAGCCAAACCTCGAATCTGAATTTAAGGTCTGACTTTCTAAACATGGCACTTTCAATAGCGGAGCGGTCTTTCAAAACAAATGGAATAAGACCAGAAGAGTAGATTTATAGGTGATAGCCTCACTTGCTTCGTAGATAAACCAAATTCTGTATTATAGATGAATATGACGTGACTGACGTGGGCAGATTCTTTCTTATATATATATATATATATATATATATATATATATATATATATATATATATATATATATATATATATATATATATCAAACCCCGCATAAAAGTTTGGCATTGGCTTCCACCCTTGGTCAACAGATATGTTCAATCAAAGAGATGGTCAATCAGATATGTCAAAAGAAGCACATCTCTACCGGGCGTTAAAAGAGTTTGCACTTCCAGCATGCAAACGCAGAAGTCATTTTCCGTAGTTTTGGTATGTGATTTACGCGATAACAATCATAACGATAGCATACACCGAAACTCAGATACGCATAACAATATTTTTACTTACAAGATACATCGCCAGTGGCTATTTGACCAGAATTCATGCCTACCTTCAACAAGGCCTCACTCAGACTAATATTTTGATTCAACCATGAAGAAGTAAGGACCACTGTATAACGTAGTTTGTGAACTGAGCAAACTATTAACCAAACATAAGAACAGTGTTACATTAATATCAACTCCAGTGGACTAACATGTTTGATTCTACGGTAAAACAAACCACGGAGAGGATTTTCTGAATTAGTGAATATTTTACCATACTACCAGGCATACAACGGCGCTGAAAGAAATGCGGAAATCTAACCAATGATCCACTGTAGGTGACTTTTCATTTGACACGTCATTTCTATAAAAGTAAAAACGCGGGATATTGGCTAAAAGGCATAAAATCGTACCGCTGAAAATAACAACACAGGTAACCATCAAGAACCACGACAAAATTATCACTATAAAAACAGGCCTTAAGCATGCTCATTCGCGGCATGACAGCAGCATGTTTCTCAGCCATGGTCTAAAAAGTACACGGTCGTCCACTGCCAGCTGGTTGTACATTTGTACTCCTCGCTATACAATCAATCCAATCAACACTTCTGAACGTATCCGTGGCAGCGTATTTGAATGGATCTTTCCAGGACAAACTAGGAATGAATGAGAACGCTTTAAGACACTTAACCACACGGGTTCTGGCTTACGTTGTGAAGCCAGATAGGAAAATGGCTCATAGTCATGATAAATCTAGCATGACCAAAGCCCCTCTTTCGGTCTGACTTCACCAACACTGCACTTATTCAGGGACTAGGCACGAACGTTAGAAAGCTGGCGAAGCTGTTATTTTAATATCAAATCCTAATTCAAACCACAAATGTTATTGCCCAGTTCTGATTCCAAACACAAATAAGGCTATACCTAACGCAACAACGTTTGTCTGCCCTTTTGATTAATGCTCATTACTCTACTCTGTTTGTGGGCATGTGAAGCATTTATTTCAATTGCATCGCAGCCCTACAAGCGGCACAGGTTATGGCTACCCAGCTTTTTCTGTCTGTCTCTATTCGCCCCTCTATCTGTTCAGCTTAAATATATAAATGATTTTTTTACAACGGGTTGAAGATTGTATCCCATGTTCACTTTTGGCATTGCCCTGTACTGTTTGTGAGCATGTGAAGCATTCATTTCAATTGCATCACTGCCCTACAAGCGGTACAGGTTATCGCTACCTAGCTTCTTTTGTATATTTGTATTTGCCTATCTGTCTGTTCAGCTTAAAAAGATAAAAACAGTTTTTTAGAACGGCCAAAATATTGTGTCCCATGATTACTTTTGTCGTTGCCCTGTACTGTTTCTGAGCATGTAAAGCATTCAATTCAACTGCATCACTGCTCTCCAGAAGTACAGGTTATTGCTTGCTGACGCATTCCGTCTGCCTCTATTTGTCCATTATTTTTTCATCTGAAAACATTTAAACGCAATATTTAATACGGTGTGAAGTTTGTCTGACCTGTTTATATTTGGCAATGCCCTGTACTGTTTGTGAGCATGTGAAGCATTCATTTCAATTGCATCACTGCCCTACAAGCAGTACAGGTTATCGCTAGCTGGCTTCAAAGTTTGTGTACCGAGCTCACACTTTGCATTACCATGTACTGTTTGTAAGCATGTGAAGCAGTGATTTAAATTGCATCACTGCTCTACAAGCGGTACAAGATATTGCATCCTACCTACTTTCATCTCCTGTTCAGATTGCAAGGACAAATAGGTTTCTGCATTAGGGCCCTACGTTTGCGTCTTCTGTTATCTCTTTGGTATTTTCCTGCACTGTGAGTAAGTGAAGCAGTCACTTCAATTGCATCACTACTCTACAAGTGGTACAGGTATATCATTATGTATAAGGCCCTCTTCTTTGCTCTTCTGTGTTTCTGTTGAGCTTGTAGACAAATATATTTCACTAATAGTGCCCTGGATTTCTAGGCCCTATCAAATTCTTACATTACCCTGTACTGTTTGTGAGCATGTGAAGCATTCATTTCAATTGCATCACGTCTCTACAAGCGGTACAGGATAGTGTACTCTGCCTACATAGCTTCTATCTCTTGGGCTTACACAAACATCAGCGATTTTACATCATGGTGTAAAGTTTGTGTGCCGTTGACTCCAATAATCCCTCTACCGCTAAACAGGTTTATCGTTTAACTACAGTCACATAACTTCAAGGGATCGTTCAAGGACAAATTACAATGCTGCACTTATGTTGTGAAGCCGGACAGGAAGAGGGCTCATAGTCATGATAAATGCACCATGGCCAGAGCCCCTCTTTCGGTCTGACTTCACCAACACTGCACTTATTCTGGGACTATGCACGAACGTTAGAAAGATGACAAAGCTGTTATTTCAATAACAGTTCCTACTTGAAACTGCAACGGGTATTGCCCAGTTTTGATTCGCACCCCAGAAATACGTTTCTACATTACGAAGCAAAGTTTGTCTGCTCTGTTGACTAATTAGGAATTCCCTATATTGTTTGTAAGCATGTCAAGCACTCATTTCAATTGCATCACTGCTCTCCAGCGGTACAAGTTATTGCTTGCAGACTTCTTCCATCTGTCTTTACTTCTCCATCTGTCTGTTCAAATGGAAACGATGAATACAGTTATTTAATACGGCCTGAAGTTTGTGTACCCTGTCTACATTTGGCAATACCATGTACTGTTTTTGAGCATATGAAGCATTCATTTCAATTGCATCACTGCCCTATAAGCGGTACAGGTTATCGCTACCTGGCTCCTTCTGTCTGTCGTTATTTGCCTGTCTGTTTCTTTTTCAGATTAAAAAGATAAATGCAGCTTTTTTACAACGGCCCAACGATTGTGTCCCATGTTAACAATTGGCTCTACCGTCCTAATGTTTGTGAGCATGTGAAACATTCATTTCAATTGTATCACTTCCCTACAAGCAGTACAGGTTATTGTTTCTTGCCTCCTTTTGTCTGTCTTTACTTGTTCTACTTGTCCGTCTGTCTGTTAAGCTTGCAAAGATTAATGCTTTTAATTTAATATGGAGGATGTTTCTAGGCCCTGTTCATTTTTATTATTTTCCTGTACTGTTTTCAAACGTGCCCATTCATTTATATTGCTTCACTGCAGCCAAATTTATCTATTTATTAATCTATTTGACATAAACAGCATCTGGACTATTCATAAGGCTATTCTGACGCCGGTCGTAATGAAGATCAGGGAGATAAATGACAACTTAACCAAAAACACACTGTGGGATACGGATAAGGATAAGATGATTGATGGGGAAGGACAAGGATTACCCAAGAGGAGGGTCGTCACAGGCGCCGCGCTCAACCCATGGAGTGAGGTAGTGGGACTTGATGAAGGGATCCGGTGAAAAAAACATTGAAAACAACTAACAAACAAGGCGTGACGATGACGGTCATGATGAATAATTCTCGTTCTTTTTCGGCTGGTCTCTCTTTTTCGTTCTTAGCTTTTGTCGTAATGATTCTTCGTTTTGTTTCTCAGGTCTTATTTCTTAAAAGTGTATTCGTAATTTCTTTTCTTTTCAATCCTCGCCATGTACTCACTTATTAGGCCGGTTGATTAGAGAGTTTTTCAAGATACATTGAAGATTTTCTTCCGTTCTTAACCTATATCATTTCATTGAGTTTTTCACTTGAGTTTAGTACCAACACGGTGCTAGAAATTGCTTTCTGCCTCATTCCGTATGTCTCTGCTAGTTTGTCTCTCTGAAAAACTTACAAAAATAACAACAATTATTCGGCAATCTCCAAAGTTTGTGTACTGAGCCCACATTTTGCATTACCATGTACTGTTGGTAAACATATGAAGCGGTGATTTAAATTGCATCACTGCTCTACAAGCGGTACAGGATACTGCATCCTACCTGCTTTCATCTGCTGTTCAGATTGCAAGGACAAAGAGGACTCTTCATTAGCGGCCTACGTTTGCATCTTCTGTTAACTCTTTGGCATTTTCCTGCACTGTGAATAAAACAAGCAGTCACTTAAATTGCATCACTACTCTACAATTGGTACAGGATTAATCATCCTGTATAATGCCCTCTTCTTTACTCTTCTGTGTTTCTGTTCAGCTTATAGACAAATATCTTTCACTAATAGTGCCCTGGATTTCTAAGCCTTCTCAAATTTTTACATTACCCTGTACTGTTTGTGAGCATGTGAAGCATTCATTTCAATTGCATCACGTCTCTACAAGCGGTACAGTACAGTGTGCTCTGCCTACACAGCTTCTATCTCTTGGGCTTACACAGACATCAAAGGTTTTTCATCATGGTGTTAGGTTTCTGTACCATTTACGTTAGTAATCCCGCAATGGTTCAATAAGTCAACCGCTAAACAGGATATCGTTCGACAGTAGTCACATAACATAATTTAATGGATTTTTCAAGGACAAACTACAATGCTGCACATACGTTGTGAAGCTGGACAGGAAGAGGGCTTATAGTCATGATTAACATAACATGACTGAAGCCCCTCTTTCGGTCTGACTTAACCAACTCTGCACTTATTCTGGGCCTAACCTCAAGAGTTAGAAAGATGACATAGCTGTTATTTTAATTACTGTTCCTACTTCAAACCGCAAAGGGTATTCCCCAGTTCTGATTCAAACCACAAATACGTTTCTACATAACGTTGCAACGTCTGTCTGCACTGTTGACTAATTGGCATTACCCTATGCTGTTTGTAAGCACGTGAAGAATTTATTTTAATTGCATCACTGCTCTCAAGGGGTACTGGTTATTGCTTGCTGACGTCTACCGTTTGCCTGTACTTGTCGATCTATTACTTCAGCTGAAAACGTCAAATGAAGTTGTTTAATACGGCCTAAAGTTTGTGTGCCCTGTTTATATTTGGCAATACCCTGTACTGTTTGTGAGCATGTGAAGCATTCATTTCAATTGCATCACGGCCCTACAAGCGGTACAGGTTATCGCTACCTGACATCTCTGTCTGTCCCTTCGCCCCTCTATCTCTTCAGCTTAAAAATAAGCTTTTTACAACAGTTCAAAGTTATTGTCCCATCTTCACATTTGGCATTACCCTGTTTTGTTTGTCAGCACGAAAAACATTCATTTCAATTGTATCACTGCACTACAAGTCGTACAGGTTATCGTTACTTCACTTCTTTTCTCCGTGTCTATTCGGCGGTCTCTCTGTTCAGCATTAAAAGATAAATGCCGTTTTTTTTACAACAACCGGAAGATTGTGTCCCATGTTCATTTTTGGCATTACCCTGTACTGTTTGTGAGCATGTGAAGCATGCATTTGAACTGCATCACTGCCCTACAAGCGAGACAGGATATTGCTTTTTGCCTTTTTCTATCCGTCTGAATTCATCGATCAGTCTGCTCAGCTTGCAAAGATAAATGTTGTAATTTAATATGAGCTGAGTTTTGTGTGCGCTGTTTACTTTTGGCATTACCCTGTACTGTTTGTGAGCATGTGAAGCATTCATTTCAATTGCATCACGGCCCTACAAGCGGTACAGGTTATCGCTACCTCACATCTCTGTCTGTCCCTTCGCCCCTCTATCTCTTCAGCTTAAAAATAAGCTTTTACAACAGTTCAAAGTTATTGTCCCATCTTCACATTTGGCATTACCCTGTTTTGTTTGTCAGCACGAAAAACATTCATTTCAATTGTATCACTGCACTACAAGTCGTACAGGTTATCGTTACTTGACTTCTTTTCTCCGTGTCTATTCGCCGGTCTCTCTGTTCAGCATTAAAAGATAAATGCCGTTTTTTTTACAACAACCGGAAGATTGTGTCCCATGTTCATTTTTGGCATTACCCTGTACTGTTTGTGAGCATGTGAAGCATGCATTTGAACTGCATCACTGCCCTACAAGCGAGACAGGATATTGCTTTTTGCCTTTTTCTATCCGTCTGAATTCATCGATCAGTCTGCTCAGCTTGCAAAGATAAATGTTGTAATTTAATATGAGCTGAGTTTTGTGTGCGCTGTTTACTTTTGGCATTACCCTGTACTGTTTGTGAGCATGTGAAGCATTCTTTTCAATTGCATCACGGCCCCACAGGCGGTACAGGTTATTGCTACCTGGCTTCTTCTGTCTCACTCTATTTTCCCGTCGGTCTGTTCAGTTTAAGAAAACGAGTGCAGTTTTAACAACAGCCCGAAGATTGTGTCCCATGTTCACTTTTGGCATTACCCTGTACTGTTTGTGAGCATGTGAAGCATCGTTTCAATTGCATCACGGCCCTGCAAGCGGTACAGGTTATTGCTGCCTGGCTTCTTTTGTCTGTTTGTATTCAGCTATCTGTCTCCTCAGCTTAAAAAGATAAAAGTGTTTCTTTTACAAGGGCCCAAAGATTGTGTCTCATGTTTACTTTTGTCATTACCATGTGCTGTTTATGAGCATGTCAAGCATTCATTTCAATTGCATCACTGCTTTCCAGCGGTACAGGTTATTGCTTCCTGACGTATTACGTCTGCCTCTACTTGTTCATCTTTTTGTTCAGTTAAAAACGTCAAATTCAGTTATTTAATATGGACGGAAGTTTGTGTGGTGTGTTTATATCTGGCAATGCCTTGTAGTGCTTGTGAGCATGTGAAACATATATTTGAATTGTATCACTGCTCTCCAAGCGGTACAGGACTCGGCCTTTTACCTTCCTCCGTCTGTCTCTATTCGTCCTTCTGTCCGTTAAGCTTCCAAAGATAAATACTGTAATTTTATACGCCCTGAAGTTTGTTTGATATGGTTACTTTTGGCATTACCCTGTAAAGTTTGTGAGCATGCGAAGTATTTATTTCAGTTGCATCACTGCTTCACCAGCGGCCCTGGATATTGTTTTCTCCCTCTTTTTGTCTCTGCCTACTCGTCCGTCTGTTTCTAAAGCTTATAAAAACAACTGCAGTTATTCAATAGTCCCGGATATCGTGTACCCAGCTGTTAGTTGGCGATGCCCTGTATTGTTTGTGAGCAAGTGAAGCAGTGATTTCAATTGCATCACTGGTCTACAAGCGGTACAGGATATTGCCTCCTACCTGCTTTCATCTGCTGTTCAGATTGTAAGGACAAATAAGATTCTCCATTAGGGCCCTACGTTTGCGTCTTCTTTTAACTCTTTGGTATTTCCTGCACTGAGTAAGTGAAGCAATCACTCACATTGCATCATTACTCTACAAGTGGTACAGGTATATCATCCTGTATAATGCCCTCTTCTTTGCTTTCTGTATTTCTGTTGAGCTTAAGACAAACATATTGCACTAATAGTGCCCTGCATTTAAAATTCTAACATTACCCTGTACTGTTCATGAGCATGTGAAGCATTCATTTCAATTGCATCACGTCTCTACAAGCGGTACAGGATAGTGTACTCTGCCTACTTAGCTTCCATCTCTTGGGCTTACAAAGACATCAGCGATTTTACATCATGGTGTAAAGGTTGTTTACCGTTGATTTCAATAATCTTTTCATGGTTCAATAAGTCAACCGCTAAACAGGTTTATCGTTTGACGACGGTCACATAACTTATTCCAAAGGATCGTTCTAGGAGAAACTACAATGCTGCACTTATGTTGTGAAGCCGGACAGGAAGAGGGCTCATAGTCATGATAAATCCACCATGACCAGAGCCCCTCTTTCGGTCTGACTTCACCAACACTGCACTTATTCTGGGACTATGCACGAACGTTAGAAAGATGAAAAAGCTGTTATTTCAATAACAGTTCCTACTTGAAACTGCAACGGGTATTGCCCAGTTCTGATTCGCACCCCACAAATACGTTTCTACATTACGAAGCAAAGTTTGTCTGCTCTGTTGACTAATTAGCAATTCCCTATACTGTTTGTAGGCATGTCAAGCATTCATTTCAATTGCATCACTGCTCTCCAGCGGTACAGGTTATTGCTTCCTGACGTATTACGTCTGCCTCTACTTGTCCATCTTTTTGTTCAGCTCAAAACACCAAATGCAGTTATTTGATATGGCCTGAAGTTTCTGTGCCCTATTGATGTTTGGCAATGCCCTGTACTGTTTGTGAGTATGTGAAGCATATATTTAAATTGTATCACTGCTTCCCAAGCGGTACAGGACTCTGCCTTTTACCTTCCTCCGTCTGTCTCCACTCATCCGTCTGTCTGTTTGGCTTGCAAAGATAAGTGCTGTAATTTGATACGCCCTGAAGTTTGTTTGATGTGTTTACTTTTGGCATTACCCTGTACTGTTTGTGAGCATGTGAAGCATTCATTTCAGCTGCATCACTGCTTCACCAGCGGTACTGGATATTGTTTTCTCCCTTCTTCCGTCTCTCTCTACTCGTCTGTCTGTTTGTAAAGCTTATAAAAATAAAGGCAGTTATTCAATAATCCCCGGAATTCGTATACCCACCTCCTATTTGCCATTACCATGTACTGTTTGTGAGCATGTGAAGCAGTGATTTAAATTGTATCACTGCTCTACAAACGGTACAGAAATTGCATCCTGCCTGCTTTCATCTGCCGTTAAGATTGCAAGGACAAATAGGATTCTTCATTAGGGCCCTACGTTTGCATCTTCTGTTATTTCTTTGGCATTTTCCTGTACTGTGAGTAAGTGAAGCAGTCACTTAAATTGCAGCACTACTCTACAAGTGGTACAGGTATATCATCCTGTATAATGCCCTCTTCTCTGCTCTTCTGTGTTTCTGTTGAGCTTAAAGACAAATATATTTTACTAATAGTGCCCTGGATTTCAAAGCCCTTTCAAATCCTAACATTACCCTGTACTGTTTGTGAGCATGTGAAGCATTCATTTTAATTGCATCACGTCTCTACAAGCGGCACAGGATAGTGTACTCTGCCTACTTAGCTTCTATCTCTTGAACTTACAAAGACATCAGCGATTTTACATCATAGTGAAAAGTTTCTGTACCGTTTACTTCAATAATCCCTGCATGGTTCAATAAGTCAACCGCTGAACAGGTTTATTGTTTGACTACAGTCACATAACTTAACTTAATAACTTTTCAATGGATCGTCAAAGGACAAACTACAATGCTGCACTTACGTTGTCAAGCCGGACAAGAAGAGGGCCCATAGTCATGATAAATCAAACATGACCAGAGCCCCTCTTTCGGTCTGATTTCACCAACATTGCACTTATCCTGGGACTAGGCTCGAGAGTTAGAAAGATGACAAAGCTGTACTTTAAACCGCAAAAGTTATTCCCCAGTTCCGACTCCGACCAAAAATACGTTTCTACCTAACGCCGCAACGTCTGTCTTGTCTGTTGGCTATTTGGCATTACCCTATACTGTTTGTGAGCATGTGAAGCATATATTTTAATTGCATCACTGCTCCCTAGCGGTACTGGTTATTGCTTCCTCACGTCTTCTGTTTGCCTCTAGTTTTCCATCTTTTTGTTCAGCTGAAAATGTCAAATGAAGTTATTTAATACGGCCTAGAGTTAGTGTGGCCTGTTTATATTTTGCAATACCCTGTACTGTTTGTGAGCATGTGAAGCATTCATTTTAATTGCATCACGGCCCTACAAGCGGTACAGATTATTGTCACCGCTTCTCTGTCTGTCTCTTCGCCCGTCTGTCTCTTTAGCATAAAAAGATAAATGCAGTTTTTTTTACAACAACCCGAAGATTGTATCCCATGCTCATTTGTGGCATTACCCTGGACTGTTTGTCCGCATGTGAAGCATTTATTTTAATATCATCGCTGCTCTCCAGCTGTACAGGTTATTTCTTGCTGATTTCTTCCGTCTTTCTCTACTCGTGTATCTATCTGTTCAGCTTAAAAATATAAATTCAGTATTTTTAAAACGGCCCGTCCTTTGTGTCCCATGTCCACATTTGACATTACCCTGTACTGTTTGTAAGCATGAGAAACAATCATTGCAAATACATCACTGCCTTACAAGTCGTACAGGTAATCGCTTGGCTTCGGCTTTTCTCCGTCCGCTTTTTCGCCCGTCCGTTCTGTCCAGCTGAAAACAATAAATGATGTTTTTTACATCGACCTGAGACAGTTCATTTCTTCTCGCATTTCAACTCCTACCGCTTGTAGGGCAGTGATGCAATTAAATGCATGCTTCACATGCTTACAAACAGTGCAGGTTAATGCCGAAAGTGAATATGGGACACAATCCTCGGGTCGATGTAAAAAACATCATTTATTGTTTTCAGCTGGACAGACCGACGGGCGAAAAAGACGGAGAAAAGAAGCCAAGTAGCGATTACCTGTACGACTTGTAAGGTAGTGATGTATTTGCAATGATTGTTTCTCATGCTTACAAACAGTACAGGGTAATGCCAAATGTGGACATGGGACACAAACGTCGGGCCGTTTTAAAAATACTGCATTTATATTTTTAATCTGAACAGATAGATACACGAGTAGAGAAAGACGGAAGAAATCAGCAAGAAATAACCTCTACAGCTGGAGAGCAGCGATGCAATTGCAATAAATGCTTCACATGCGGACAAACTGTACAGGGTAATGCCACAAATGAGCATGGGATACAATCTTCGGGTTGTTGTAAAAAACTGCATTTATCTTTTTATGCTAAAGAGACAGACGGGCGAAGAGACAGACAGAGAAGCGGTGGCAATAATCTGTACCGCTTGTAGGGCCGTGATGCAATTAAAATGAATGCTTCACATGCCCACAAACAGTACAGGGTATTGCAAAATATAAACAGGCCACACTAACTTTAGGTCGTATTAAATAACTTCATTTGACATTTTCAGCTGAACAGAAAGATGGAAAACTAGAGGCAAACAGAAGACGTGAGGAAGCAATAACCAGTACCGCTAGGGAGCAGTGATGCAATTAAAATATATGCTTCACATGCTCACAAACAGTATAGGGTAATGCCAAATAGCCAACAGACTAGACAGACGTTGCGGCGTTAGGTAGAAACGTATTTTTGGTCGGAATCGGAGCTGGGGAATAACTTTTGCGGTTTAAAGTACAGCTTTGTCATCTTTCTAACTCTCGACCCTAGTCCCAGAATAAGTGCAATGTTGGTGAAATCAGACCGAAAGAGGGGCTCTGGTCATGTTGGATTTATCACGACTATGAGCCCTCTTCTTGTCTGGCTTCACAACGTAAGTGCAGCATCGTAGTTTGTCCTTTGACGATCCATTGAAAAATTATTAGGTTAAGTTATGTGACTGTAGTCGAACAATAAACCTGTTCAGCGGTTGACTTATTGAACCATGCAGGGATTATTGAAGTAAACGGTACAGAAACTTTTCACTATGATGTAAAATCGCTGATGTCTTTGTAAGCCCAAGAGATAGAAGCTAAGTAGGCAGCGTACACTATCCTGTACCGCTTGTAGAGACGCGATGCAATTGAAATGAATGCTTCACATGCTCACAAACAGTACAGGGTAATGTTAGGATTTGAAAGGGCTTTGAAATCCAGGGCACTATTAGTAAAATATATTTGTCTTTAAGCTCAACAGAAATACAGAAGAGCAAAGAAGAGGGCCTTGAACATAATGATATATCCTGTACCATTTGGAGAATAATGATGCAATTGAAGTGACTGCTTCACTTACTTACAGTGCAGGAAATACCAAAGAGATAACAGAAGACGCAAACGTAGCGCCCTAATGCAGAATCCTATTTGTCCTTGCAATTTGAACAGCAGATGAAAGCAGGTAGGATGCAATATCCTGTACCGCTTGTAGAACAGTGATGCAATTGAAATCACTGCATCACTTGCTCACAAACAGTACAGAGTATTGCCAAATAAGAGCGGGGTACACGAATTCCGGGGATTATTGAATAACTGCCTTTATCTTTATAAGCTTTACAAACAGACAGACGAGTTGAGAGAGACGGAAGAAGGGCGAAAACAATATCCAGTACCGCTGGTGAAGCAGTGATGCAGCTGAAATGAATGCTTTACATGCTCACAAACAGTACAGGGTAATGCCAAAAGTAAACACATCAAACAAACTTTAGGCCGTATCAAATTACAGCACTTATCTTTGCAAGCCAAACAGACAGACGGATGAGTGGAGACAGACGGAGGAAGGTAAAAGGCAGAGTCCTGTACCGCTTGGGAAGCAGTGATACAATTTAAATATATGCTTCACATGCTCACAAACAGTACAGGGCATTGCCAAACATCAATAGGGCACAGAAACTTCAGGCCATATCAAATAACTGCATTTGGTGTTTTGAGCTGAACAAAAAGATGGACAAGTAGAGGCAGACGTAATACGTCAGGAAGCAATAACCTGTACCGCTGGAGAGCAGTAATGCAATTGAAATGAATGCTTGACATGCTTACAAACAGTATAGGGAATTGCTAATTAGTCAACAGAGCAGACAAACTTTGCTTCGTAATGTAAAAACGTATTTGTGGGGTGCGAATCAGAACTGGGCAATACCCGTTGCAGTTTCAAGTAGGAAATGTATTTGAAATAACAGCTTTGTCATCTTTCTAACGTTCGTGCATAGTCCCAGAATAAGTGCAGTGTTGGTGAAGTCAGACCGAAATGGGGCTCTGGTCATGGTGGATTTATCATGACTATGAGCCCTCTTCCTGTCCGGCTTCACAACATAAGTGCAGCATTGTAGTTTCTCCTAGAACGATCCTTTGGAATAAGTTATGTGACCGTCGTCAAACGATAACCTTGTTTAGCGGTTGACTTATCGAACCATGAAAAAGATTATTGAAATCAACGGTAAACAACCTTTACACCATGATGTAAAATCGCTGATGTCTTTGTAAGCCCAAGAGATGGAAGCTAAGTAGGCAGAGTACACTATCCTGTACCGCTTGTAAAGACGTGATGCAATTGAAATGAATGCTTCACATGCTCACAAACAGTACAAGGTAATGTTAGAATTTTAAATGCAGGGCACTATTAGTGCAATATGTTTTTCTTAAGTTCAACAGAAATACAGAAATGCAAAGGAGGTCATTAGACATGATGATATATCATGTACCACTTGTAGAGTAGTGATGCAACTGAAGTGACTGCTTCACTTACTCACAGTGCAGGAAAATACTAAGGAGTTAAAAGAAGACGCGAACGTAGGGCCCTAATGGAGAATCTTATTTGTCCTTACAATCTGAACAGCAGATGAAAGCAGGTAGGAGGCAATATCCTGTACCGCTTGTAGACCAGTGATGCAATTGAAATTACTGCTTCATTTGCTCACAAACAGTACAGGGTATCGCCAACTAACAGCTGGGTACACGACATCCGGGACTATTGAATAACTGCAGTTGTTTTTATAAGCTTTAGAAACAGACGGACGAGTAGACAGAGACGAAAAGAGGGAGAAAAACAATATCCAGGGCCGCTGGTGAAGCAGTGATGCAACTGAAATGAATACTTCGCATGCTCACAAACATTACAGGGTAATGCCAAAAGTAACCATATCAAACAAACTTCAGGGCGTATAAAATTACAGTATTTATCTTTGGAAGCTTAACGGACAGAAGGACGAATAGAGACAGACGGAGGAAGGTAAAAGGCCGAGTCCTGTACCGCTTGGAGAGCAGTGATACAATTCAAATATATGTTTCACATGCTCACAAGCACTACAAGGCATTGCCAGATATAAACACGCCACAACAAACTTCCGTCCATATTAAATAACTGAATTTGACGTTTTTAACTGAACAAAAAGATGGACAAGTAGAGGCAGACGTAATACGTCAGGAAGCAATAACCTGTACCGCTGGAATGCAGTGATGGAATTGAAATGAATGCTTGACATGCTCATAAACAGCACATGGTAATGACAAAAGTAAACATGAGACACAATCTTTGGGCCCCTGTAAAAGAAACGCTTTTATCTTTTTTAAGCTGAGGAGACAGATAGCTGAATACAAACAGACAAAAGAAGCCAGGCAGCAATAACCTGTACCGCTTGCAGGGCCGTGATGCAATTGAAAAGAATGCTTCACATGCTCACAAACAGTACAGGGTAATGCCAAAAGTAAACAGCGCACACAAAACTCAGCCCATATTAAATTACAACATTTATCTTTGCAAGCTGAGCAGACTGATCGATGAATTCAAACGAATAGAAAAAGGCAAAAAACAATATCCTGTCTCGCTTGTAGGGCAGTGATGCAGTTCAAATGCATGCTTCACATGCTCACAAACAGTACAGGGTAATGCCAAAAATGAACATGAGACACAATCTTCCGGTTGTTGTAAAAAAACGGCATTTATCTTTTAATGCTGAACAGAGAGACCGGCGAATAGACACGGAGAAAAGAAGTCAAGTAACGATAACCTGTACGACTTGTAGTGCAGTGATACAATTGAAATGAATGTTTTTCGTGCTGACAAACAAAACAGGGTAATGCCAAATGTGAAGATGGGACAATAACTTTGAACTGTTGTAAAAAGCTTATTTTTAGGCTGAAGAGATAGAGGGGCGAAGGGACAGACTGAGAAGTCAGGTAGCGATAACCTGTACCGCTTGTAGGGCCGTGATGCAAATGAAATGAATGCTTCACATGCTCACAAACAGTACAGGGTATTGCCAAATATAAACAGGGCACACAAACTTTAGGCCGTATTAAACAGCTTCATTTGACGTTTTCAGCTGAAGTAATAGATCGACAAGTACAGGCAAACGGAAGACGTCAGCAAGCAATAACCAGTACCCCTTGAGAGCAGTGATGCAATTAAAATAAATTCTTAACGTGCTCACAAACAGCATAGGGTAATGCCAATTAGTCAACAGTGCAGACAGACGTTGCAACGTTATGTAGAAACGTATTTGTGGTTTGAATCAGAACTGGGGAATACCCTTTGTGGTTTGAAGTAGGAACAGTAATTAAAATAACAGCTATATCATCTTTCTAACTCTTGAGGTTAGGCCCAGAATAAGTGCAGAGTTGGTGAAGTCAGACCGAAAGAGGGGCTTCAGTCATGTTATGTTAATCATGACTATGAGCCCTCTTCCTGTCCAGCTTCACAACGTATGTGCAGCATTGTAGTTTGTCCTTGAAAAATCCATTGAATTATGTTATGTGACTACTGTCGAACGATATCCTGTTTAGCGGTTGACTTATTGAACTATTGCGGGATTACTAACGTAAATGGTACAGAAACCTAACACCATGATGAAAAACTTTGATGGCTGTGTAAGCCCAAGAGTTCGAAGCTGTGTAGGCAGAGCACACTGTACTGTACCGCTTGTAGAGACGTGATGCAATTGAAATGAATGCTTGACATGCTCATAAACAGCACATGGTAATGACAAAAGTAAACATGAGACACAAGCTTTGGGACCTTGTAAAAGGAACGCTTTTATCTTTTTAAGCTGAGGAGACAGATAGCTGAATACAAACAGACAAAAGAAGCCAGGCAGCAATAACCTGTACCGCTTGCAGGGCCGTGATGCAATTGAAATGAATGCTTCACATGCTCACAAACAGTACAGGGTAATGCCAAAAGTAAACAGCGCACACAAAACTCAGCCCATATTAAATTACAACATTTATCTTTGCAAGCTGAGCAGACCGGTGGATGAATTCAGACGGATAGAAAAAGGCAAAAAAACAATATCCTGTCTCGCTTGTAGGGCAGTGATGCAGTTCAAATGCATGCTTCACATGCTCACAAACAGTACAGGGTAATGCCAAAAATGAACATGGGGCACAATTTTCCGGTTGTTGTAAAACAACGGCATTTATCTTTTAATGCTGAACAGAGAGACTGGCGAATAGACACGGAGAAAAGAAGTCAAGTAGCGATAACCTGTTCGACTTGTAGTGCAGTGATAGAATTGAAATGAATGTTTTTCGTGCTGACAAACAAAACAGGGTAATACCAAATATGAAGATGGGACAATAACTTTGAACTGCTGTAAAAAACTTATTTTTAAGCTGAAGAGATCGAGGGGCGAAGTGACAGACAGAGAAGCCAGGTAGCGATAACCTGTACCGCTTGTAGGGCCGTGATGCAATTGAAATGAATGCTTCACATGCTCACAAAAAGTACAGGGTATTGCCAAATATAAACAGGGCACACAAACTTCAGGCCGTATTAAACAACTTCATTTGACTTTTTCAGCTGAAGTAATAGATCGACAAGTAGACGCAAACGGAGGATGTCAGCAAGCCATAACCAGTACCCCTTGAGAGCAGTGATGCAATTAAAATAAATTCTTAACGTGCTCACAAAGAGCATAGGGTAATGCCAATTAGTCAACAGTGCAGACAGACGTTGCAACGTTATGTAGAAACGTATTTGTGGCTGGAATCAGAACTGGGGAAAACCCTATGCGGTTTAAAGTAGGAACAGTAATTAAAATAACAGCTATGTCATGTTTCTAACTCTTGAGGTTAGGCCCGGAATAAGTGCAGTGTTGGTGAAGTCAGACCGAAAGAGGGGCTTCAGTCATGTGATATTTATCATGACGATGAGCCCTCTTCCTGTCTGGCTTCACAACGTATGTGCAGCATTGTAGTTTGTCCTTGAACAATCCATTGAAATATGTTATGTGACTACTGTCGGACGATATCCTGTTTAGCGGTTGATTTATTTGACCATGGAGGGATTACTAAACTAAATAATACAGAAACTTAACACCATGCTGTAAAACCGCTGATGTCTGTGTAAGCCCAAGAGATAGAAGCTATGTATGCAGAGTAAACTATCCTGTACCACTTGTAGAGACGTGATGCAAGTAAAATGAATGCTTCACATGGTCACAAACAGTACAGGGTAATGTAAGAATTTGATAGGGCCTAGAAATCCAGGGCGCTATTAGTGAAACATATTTGTCTACAAGCTGAACAGAAATACAGAAGAGCAAAGAAGAGGGCATTGTACAGGATGATATACCTTTACCACTTGTAGAGTAGTGACGCAATTGAAGTGACTGCTTTACTTACTCATAGTGCAGGAAAATACCAAAGAGATAAAAGAAGACGCAAACGTAGGGCCCTAATGCAGAATCCTATTTGTCCTTACAATCTGAACAGGAGATGAAAGCAGGTAGGATGCAATATCCTGTACCGCTTGTAGGGCAGTGATACAATTGAAATAAATGCTTCACATGCTCACAAACAGTACAGGGTAATGCCAAACATGAACATGCGACACAATCTTCGTTCCGTTGTAAAAAAAAGTCATTTAGCTTTTTAAGCTAAACAGACGGACTGGTGAATACAGACAGAAAGAAATCAGGAAGCGATAACCTATACCGCTTGTAGGGCTGCGATGCTTTTGAAATAAATGCATCACCTGCTCACAAACAGTGCAGGGCTTTGTCAAATGTAAACAGGGCACAGACCCTTCAGGCCGTAATAAATAACTTCATTTGACTTTTTCAGCTTAACAGAAAGACGGACAAGTATAGGAAGACGGAAGACGTCAGTAAGCAATAACCAGTATCGCCTGGGAGCAGTGATGCAATGAAAATAAATGCCTCACATGGTTAGAAACAGTATAGAGAAAATTCAATTAGGCAACAGAGCAGACAGCTGCTGCGGCGTTATGTAATGAATGCTTCACCTTTGCGAGATTTCTAAACTAAGTGGTACAGAAACTTAACACCATGATGTAAAACCGCTGATATCTGGGTAAGCCCAAGATATAGAAGCTATGTATAAAGAGTACACTATCCTGTACCGCTTGTAGAGACGTGATGCAATTGAAATGAATGCTTCACATGCTCACAAACAGTACAGGGTAATGTAAGATTTTGATAGGGTCTAGAAATCCAGGGCACTATTAGGGAGAGATATTTGTCCACAAGCTGAACAGAAATACAGAAAGCAAAGAAGAGGGCATTATACAGGATGATATACCTGTACCACTTGTAGAGTAATGATGCAATGTGAGTGATTGCTTCACTTACTCACAGTGCAGGAAATACCAAAGAGATAACAGAAGACGCAAACGTAGGGCCCTAATGCAGAAACCTATTTGTCCTTACAATCTGAACGTGAGATGAAAGCAGGTAGGATGCAATATCTTGTACCGCTTGTAGAGCAGTGATGAAATTTAAATCACTGCTTCACATGCTTACAAACAGTACATGGTAATGCAAAGTGTGAGCTCGGTACACAAACTTTGAAGCCAGCTAGCGATAACCTGTACTGCTTGTAGGGCAGTGGTGCAATTTCAATGAATGCTTCACATGCTCACAAACAGTACAGGGCATTGCCAAATATAAACAGGGCACACATATTTCCGGTAGTGTTATATATTGCGTTTGAATGTCTCAGCTGAAAAAAATAATGGAAAAGTAGAGGCAGACAGAATACGTCAGCAAGAAATAACCAGTGTCGCCTGGGAGCAGTCATGCCGTCAAATAAATGCCTCACATGGTCACAAACAGTATAGGGTAATGTCAATTAGGCAACGGAGCAGACAGCTGCTGCGGCTTTACGTAAAAATGTATTTATGATTGGAATCAGAACTGGGGATAACCTTTGCGGTTTGAGGTAGGAATTGTAATTGAAAAAACGCCTTTGTCATCTTTCCAACTCTCGAGCCTAGGCCCAGAACAAGTGAATTGTTGGTGAAGTCAGACCGAAAGAGGGGCTTTAGTCATGTTATTTTTATCATGACCATGAGCCCTCTTCCTGTCCAGCTTCACCACGTATGTGCAGCATTGTAGTTTGTCTTTGAACAATCCATTGAAATATATTATGTGACTACTGTTGAAGGATATCCTGTTTAGCGGTTGACTTATGGAACCATGGAGGATTACTAAACTAAATGGTACAGAAACTTAACACCATGATGTAAAACCGCTGATGTCTGTGTAACCCCAAGAGATAGAAGCTATGTATGCAGAGTACACTATCCTGTACCACTTGTAGAGACGTGATGCAATTGAAATGAATGCTTCACATGCTCACAAACAGTACAGGGTAATGTAAGAATTTGATAGGGCCTAGAAATCCAGGGCACTATTAGAGAAAGATATTTGTCTACAAGCTGAACAGAAATACAGAAGAGCAAAGAAGAGGGCATTATACAGGATGATATACCTGTACCACTTGTAGAGTAATGATGCAATGTGAGTGATTGCTTCACTTACTCACAGTGCAGGAAATACCAAAGAGATAACAGAAGACGCAAACGTAGGGCCCTAATGCAGAAACCTATTTGTCCTTACAATCTGAACAGTAGATGAAAGTAGATAGGATGCGATATCTTGTACCGCTTGTAGAGCAGTGATGCAATTTAAATCACTGCTTTACATGCTTACAAACAGTACATGGTAATGCAAAGTGTGAGCTCGGTACACAATTTTTGAAGCCAGCTAGCGATAACCTGTACTGCTTGTAGGGCGGTGATGCAATTGAAATGAATGCTTCACATGCTCACAAACAGTACAGGGCATTGCCAAATATAAACAGGGCACACAAACTTTACATCGTATTAAATATTGCGTTTAAATGTTTTCAGATGAAAAAATAATGGACAAATAGAGGCAGACGGAATGCGTCAGCAAGCAATAACCTTTACTTCTGGAGAGCAGTGATGCAGTTGAATTGAATGCTTCACATGCTCAGAAACAGTACAGGGCAATGACAAAAGTAATCATGGGACACAAGTTTTTGGCCGTTCTAAAAAACTGTTTTGATCTTTTTAAGCTGAACAGACAGATAGGCAAATACAAATATACAAAAGAAGCTAGGTAGCGATAACCTGTACCGCTTGTAGGGCAGTGATGCAATTGAAATGAATGCTTCACATGCTTACAAACAGTACAGGGCAATACCAAAAGTGAACATGGGATACAATCTTCGACCCGTTGTAAAAAAATCATTTATATTTTTGAAGCTGAACAGATAGAAGGGCGAATAGAGACAGACAGAAAAAGCTGGGTAGCGATAACCTGTGCCGCCTGTAGGGCTGCGATGCAATTGAAATAAATGCTTCACATGCCCACAAACAGAGTAGAGTAATGAGCATTAATCAAAAGGGCAGACAAACGTTGTTGCGTTAGGTATAGCCTTATTTCTGTTTGGAATCAGAACTGGGCAGTAACCTTAGTGGTTTGAATCAGGATTTGATATTAAAATAACAGCTTCGCCAGCTTTCTAACGTTCGTGCCTAGTCCCTGAATAAGTGCAGTGTTGATGAAGTAAGACCGAAAGGGGGCTTTAGTCATGCTAGATTTATCATGACTATGAGCCATCTTCCTATCTGGCTTCACAAGGTAAGCCAGAACCCGTGTGGTTAAGTGTCTTAAAGCGTTCTCATTCATTCATAGTTTGTCCTGGAAAGATCCATTCAAATACGCTGCCACGGATACGTTCAGAAGTGTTGATTGGATGGATTGTATAGCGAGGAGTACAAATGTACAACCAGCGGGCAGTGGACGACCGTGTACTTTTTAGACCATAGCTGAGAAACATGCTGTCATGCCTCGAATGAGCATACTTAAAGCCTGTTTTTATAGTGATAATTTTGTCGTGGTTCTTGATGGTTACCTGTGTTGTTATTTTCAGCGGTACGTTTTATGCCTTTTGGCCAATATCCCGCGTTTTTACTTTTATAGAAATGACGTGTCAAATGAAAAGTCACCTACAGTGGATCATTGGTTAGATTTCCGCATTTCTTTCAGCGCCGTTGTATGCCTGGTAGTATGGTAAAATATTCACTAATTTAGAAAATCCTCTCCGTGGTTTGTTTTACCGTAGAATCAAACATGTTAGTCCACTGGAGTTGATATTAATGTAACACTGTTCTTATGTTTGGTTAATAGTTTGCTCAGTTCACAAACTATGTTATACAGTGGTCCTTACTTCCTTATGGTTGAATCAAAATATTAGTCTGAGTGAGGCCTTGTTGAAGGTAGGCATGAATTCTGGTCAAATAGTTACTGGCGATGTATCTTGTAAGTAAAAATATTGTTATGCGTATCTGAGTTTCGGTGTATGCTATCGTTATGATTTTTATCGCGTAAATCACATACCAAAACTACGGAAAATGACTTCTGCGTTTGCATGCTGGAAGTGCAAACTCTTTTAACACTCGTTAGAGATGTGCTTCTTTTGACATATCTGATTGACCATCTCTTTGATTGAACATATCTGTTGATCAATGGTGGAAGCCAATGCCAAACTTTTTATGCGGGGTTTGATATATATATATATATATATATATATCTATCTATATATATATATATATATATAAAGAAAGGATCTGCCCACGTCAGTCACGTCATATTCATCTATAATACAGAATTTGGTTTATTTACGAAGCAAGTGAGGTTATCACCTATAAATCTACTCTTCTGGTCTTATTCCATTTGTTTTGAAAGACCGCTCTGCTATTGAAAGTGCCATGTTTAGAAAGTCAGACCTTAAATTCAGATTCGAGGTCTGGCTACACTTTCACAGATAGCTTGTCACTTTACCAACATGATTCTGATGAAGGCCATTGCCCGGATAGACAAGCTAAGTGTTTCATGTAATCAGGATTTAAGGAGACAGGCAAGTCTACATCTTGTCAACGTATGATCATGCTCTCCGCCGCAGCACTCCAAAGCCTATCAACTACATCACTACTTAATAAACAGCTACGCCCAGTTCAAAGCCTGCTATCGGAAATCAAGAGAAAATTTTTGGTGATAGTTATGAATAATGGCGGCTTGCTTCTGAATAATAATAACTTGAAGTTTGCTGTTTTATAGAATAGAATCCTGCTGTTAGATATTACAGTTTTCCCCCGTAAGGCTATAACATTAACAAGCTTTGTTGATAGTTGTACCACTTCCAGAGTATTTGTAGGATATGTACATTGCTATAAACTGTATCATACCAAACAAATACTTAGAAACGGTTCAATGAAAGCTGACTTGGAATTTCTTAAATAATGATGTTTCCATTAAAAGGAAATGACGTTAAACTCTTAAAAGGATGACATTTTTGAAGTAATAGTTCTAAGAATATGATTTCTTTTATTGTTTAACTCCTGAAATGACGTTGCACTTGCGTTGAAAATAAGCGCTAACCAACAATGTTGAAATCATCGCACATCTGCGTGTGGCAAAATCTGACATGAAATGTAAAGATTTTCATGCTATTGATATATTGCGAAAGTGCATAGTGGTTCAAAATATTTCGAAAATGAGCAATAGGAAAGAAATATATTCCACCATCTGACATGAAATGGGATGGTAATAACCCTGAGGAATTTTATTTTGAGTAAAATTCTGTAGCTTTGTAGTATGACCAAACAGAAAGAGGGGCTGTGGGAGATTTCAAATGCATTTTTAAATCTATTTGACGATCCGGCTCCATACCAAGAGTTAAGTGAAGATATTTTAAGTAAATAGAATATGACTCAGGGATGATATTTACTCATCTTGCTTCAAAGTTATGATACGTTTGAATATAGAAACAAAGCAGGAAATCTACCAATGCATGGTGTATTGGAATTATTTAAGTGTGTAATGCTTGATTTGATTTTTTTCTAATTTGTAGAACAGGATTTCTCTCTAAATAAGTCATTATACAATTAACACTTGTCCTAATATCGTGGATGTTAGACGTTATCAACTTGCGGAAACAACAATATGTGAAATGAAAATATTTATATGCTTGAGTTCTCAGCGATAGGACTTTCAGCATTCGACACAGTATAACGTACAATAATGCTGGTTTCTGGAACTTACCTGAGGAAGAGTCGTGCTTGCCTTGCTTCTGGTGTTCCCGCTCTGGCAGAACGTTCCAGCGAGGAACGATGGAGATAGGTCGTGGCTGGGGTCCAGCAGCAGCAGGACACTGCAGTGTGCCCTCGAGAGGCATCACCTCGGTGGAGACTGCACGCGAGCACAGCCGACGAGCACCAAACGCACGTTGGCCACTGCTCTCCCACCCTGTGGTGACGCGTTTTATCGCCGCTGCCTCAGATCCCCGCACCAATCATTGCCGACCCGGGGGAGGGGCTTGTTTCACCGAGCGAACCAGTCACTGCGGATGCGGGTTCCGGCGGTTCCGCGAACCAATCGGAGGGCGCGCCATCCGCAAGGGCTAATGGATAACGGCTCGCCCGATAGCAGCCCCCGCCCTCTGTAAGTTACTTCGTGTTATGTTTTGTGTTGATGGTATGGTTATTTCGTATGTTAAAACTAGATTTTGGCAGTTTAAAATGTTTATTTCTTTTTGTTTTCATTTTCTCAAAACCATTTATGATCGCAAGCTCCCGCGGCATTCTTAATTCTTCAAAGACATCAAGGGAATTATGTATTATGTTCCGGGAATTTTCCTCTTGCAATCTTTGTTGATATTCTGAGCCTAAGCATTTCAAGACCTTTTATATGAATGTAGTGTGCCACCGCGACTTGCAGGAATGAAGTAATGAATGCTAAGGAATGATAATGCATGAGTGGAATGATAATGAATGATTCATAAGAAATGAAGTAATATCTGAAACAACCACCGTGAAAAATTATAGCTGACTAATGAGCGATTTGAAGAATTATCACCATAACATTTCGTGGGAAACGCTGGCACCTACAGCTAATGCAGCTGCCAAAGCATTTATATTGTTTTCTTAGACTGGATACGAAGAAAAATTTTGGATGATACGAAAAAAACGAGTCGGTCATTAGCTCCAGCGTGCATAGTTTTGGAAACTTTCCACGACTCCATCCCTCTCTGGCATGCGGGATTTGTCCTGCAGTAGAACCTATCAAGTATCTATCTATAGAAATATATATTGTACCTATCAAGGCTGGAGATCTCTTCAGCATCCAGGGGGTTCTGGATGGGTTCAACACTGCAATACAAGTCCTCAGCAAAGTCAATGGGAGCCCCAAAATTTGGGAGCGTCCTGAACCCTTAAATCCCACAGGGTCTCCATTAGACTTATATGTAAAATTACTACAATTTAAATAGACTAGAATTACTCATAATAATAGACTAGAAATATGGTATACTTGAATGCACCTATAACTAAAAGTTATCAACGTTACTTTCGAAATATGCAATATTCACTCTGCACCCAATCCGTTCTTTTTAGTTAAATTGGTTAGTTTACAGTTCCAGCGAATTATGCAGCGAATTATGTGGCGTAAGGTAAAATTTATTTGTCTCTGAAAATTCTCGCACTTTTGAGAGAATCTTCCTCCGAGAATTACCTTTCCAGCGACTCATGGCGAAGGCTAAGAAACATACAATTCATAAAGGATATGTACGGTTTTGAGTGCCAAGGAAAACGTTTTAGGTTTTCTATCAAATGAGTCATATGAGTTTCCTATCGTACTTTTTTCATCTGGAAGATAGAAAACCGATAAGTAATGAACTTAAATTAAACACCAGAAGCAGCTTACAGACAAATATTTCGATTTATTCATAAACCTCTTCAAAAGAAAGTACGCTTCTTTTAGCGTACGCCCCACCTTGGCAGCTCAAGTTCTGCATTGTTGCCCAACGGCTTAAAATTTCCTCCAGGTGAGGGTTTGTAATGTATCTGGGAACCTGATGAATAAGGTTTGATAATGTTGGAATCAGGCATAGGGTCGTTGGAATTTTCAGTTTTCTACATTCCTCAGTTGTAGTTGATAGCTTCGCGAAAGGCGTAGCTATGACCTGGTTGTCTGGACTTACTCAAATTAATCTTCCTTTTACCTTAAGTTGAAGAAACATCTCTCTGGCGCCTTGATATCCCTTATCAAAGTTTTCAAGTCTTAGCTTTTGTTCAGTAATGCCAGAATGAAGTTGGCCTTGGAAATGAAAGTTGCTCAATATTTTGCTCGAAGTAGATCGGCTGGCAACCGACTGGTGAGGGGGTGACCTGAGCGGGGCGGCCGTCCCTGTGCTTTGTGGGACGTTAAACTTTGACTTCTAAATTATCCCTTCATTGTGGGAGCTGCTCGTTCGGGTGGTGGGGTCGGGGTCTCCGTGACAAGTCCCTTGAGGACTTCAGTGAGACTCCGACTCCGGCATCCGCACTGGGAACAAGTTGGACAAAATTTATAAAAAAACTTTTTTAAGAATCAACACGATTATTTAGAAATGCTGAAAATACTACCTCGTACACAAGGCTGAGATCTCGGTAAGTCTGTTTACCTGGCAGCCCGCTTCAGCAGAACCAGTTTTTTAACGTCTTCCTGCCACAGGAAGCCAGTCATTTGACGGATAAAGAAATAAGTAGCATGTGTATATAACCCAAGATAGCATCAGCTGCCGTATCCAAACGGAGTGTGTTTTGCCCTCACTCAGCTGTTTCTGCCGGTACACGTTTGTTATCAGTCACGAAGCCTGGGTGCTGATGTAACAAAATAGGTAGGAACAAGGATATCGTGCTCATCTTACGACGAGCTTTCTTTGGAGAAAGTATAATAACAAACTAGAAATTGTATTAATTGAGCGTAAATCCAGGTAACTTGATTTAGTACATCTTAACTTTGCTTGGCGAAGCTGCCAAATTTTCCCAGGCGGTTGGTCATACTTTGTTAACAGCTAAACGAAAGCATCAGTGTGTTGTTTGATTTATTTGATATTTGCGTTTAGATTGCTTGATTTGTTTGCGTTTTTCGTTTATATTAGATCAGGCCCTTGTCATCTGTGAAAATGATGAACCATTTGCACTGCTCAGAGTCACTTAATTTGGTCGATTCAGAGCCAATCGTGCCTAAATGCCCTTTGGAGCATACTAATAAATGCAGCCGTGCCAGAAATACAGAACGAATGATTGCCACGTCACTTGCAAGTCATGTATTGTTTATTCTATTTGGAAGATTTTTTTGTACACATATAGAACATTTTTATGAGAAAGTGTCTCCCAAAGGTTTCATTTTTTCATGAGTTCGAATTAATACTAACCAAATTACACCCTCAGCATATCAGTACAAACATTGATTAAGGGAAATATCTACATCACTCTGTTTACCTGCTTAGAAAGTTTAGGGGACTGAATCTTTCCGTACATTTTGCGCACGTATTTCTCCTTTAATATCCGCAAAAGGAGTAAATTTTCCCTCTTATTAGCTGCTTTGTCATCAAAATTTTTTGGTTTTGTCAATGAACGAAAAAATTCATCTTGGAAATGCAGAGATTTATGGCTGAATTTAAATAAACTTAGGTGAAATATTGCACTGTTGCCTGACGGTATAGGTCGGTTTTCTAAATTAATGGCTGAGTTCATAACTCCAGCGAAATAACTCATATTATGTTTATTTACAAATTTACTTGGCTTTAAGCCTCTTCGAGGAGTCAATCTAAAAAATATAATTCTATTAGTATGACTCAAACGAATTGTTTCCGAACATTCATCCATCGGAACCTGATGGCTTTTCCTCTGACATTTTTTACCACTGACAACCGCATTGAGAAAAAGGATAATTAGAGCTTATTTTATTGATAATGGTTGAGTACAAAATTGCAGAAAGGGAGTGACCGTCAAAAATATAGTTTATTATATCACGAAAAGTTCCGAAAACTATGTGCGCTGTCTTCCATTATTAAAAAGTCTAGAGACGATGAGACACCAGTACTGGATCCCGATGCACTCTGCCTGGAACACGTGTGGTGGCGGCAAACCATGACAAAGTGAGAGCTTATCTGGCCGATAAGGCCCGGAGATTAGCGGACTGTCATTGCTGTAATTATTCAAGGGTGGAACAGGCCAACGGCAGCAGGGATTATGAGGGTTGTTGGTGGGAACAGGAGACCTGGCAGGGGCGCCAAGAACCACACAGAAAGCGCGGGAGACCGGGCCCAGCGGGGCGCTGGTGATAAGCAGAGGGATCGGACTGGAGTCATGCCGAGTTTGTAATCCCTCTCGACGACAACGACATCCCATACAACGGTATAATCCCTCAGCTGATGCGATGACCAGGAAGGGGCATTGACAGGTAATTATACCTGCCAACTGACAAACTACGGCTGGTATTGCAGCCCACCTATGCTGATGGCGCTTAGGTTTGTATTTGTATTTATTTATTTATTGATGGCGCTATTCGTATTTATTTTTGGATATTTTCACTACGAAGATATTGCACTGTATTAGATTTCAAAATACTCACACTTCAGAAAATGCACTATGTCTCACTCTGTCGAAAATGTAGGGTTAGCAAAAACGGATTTCCCAGGTCGAAAACGTCACAATTCGTCTTAGCAGGGAATACTATATGTTCGAACATTGATAAGCGTAGACCTAGATTTGACACGAATACCTCCGCTTCTCGGTAAGTGGCTGTAAATGCCAACGGTAGTGCCTGAATGCAATGTCACTTGTGTCGATGTTTCTTGGAAACAACGCGGCGTATGATGGTGAGCTTAGACCGCTGGAACCTCACAGCTTCAAGCATTTGTTCTAACTCAAAATCGATGTGTGCTGAGGTTCTTGAATGGTGCATGGGACGTGCTTATTGAAGGCCCTCAATTGGTCTTCAAAGCGCACTTTCGAGCGATTGGGCTATAGAAATGGATGATGAACAGTTTGGAAGGCAAGCTACATCTGCTATTTGATCTCCTTTTTTAATGGATTAATGATTTTGGTAAACCTACAAGGCGTATGCTTGACTCGAAGCCAAGGCCGTTTTGCGTTTCTTTTTATATTTATTTCGTAGAACACACGGGATAGGAAAACACGCTGTCTTATGTCCAAAACAAAGACAATCCCCTAATTTTTACTGGTGTGAACATCACGTTCATCGGTGTGCTATCAAGAACACTTGTAAAGAAGTTATAATAATAATAATAATAATAATAATAATGTTTATTTCACACTCATGGTGTATATCACACATGGATTCACATACACCTCACATATCAGCAAACGTGCATATCAAATTTCATCGGTCAAATACACATAAAACATTATATAATACATAATACTTGCCTAAAACACTGTTTGAGGTAGCCCTAATCGACATTAAATCAGCCAATGCCTTCTTTGATTTCTGCAGCTTTGTGCGATATCCTACTTCTCAAGCAACGCCTAATGTCTGAGTAGGAGCTACTATCCAAATCTAATTCCAAAATCAAATTCCAAGAAGGCCATATTTTCTTCTAATACACAAGCAATTTGGAAAATTCCTTCAAGAGAGACTTTGCTAGTCCTCAAAGTAGCTAAAATGGAGTTCTTACTTGAGGAAAGAGCCTTCTTAAACAGGAGCTTATTTTTTACATCCTGTAGTGCGAAGGTAAAAATATCAAATTCGTCACAAATAATATGGTTGCTATGATGCAGCGACTTACCAAGTAGTCGCTTGATGCAGGAGTGATAAGCCACACTAAATTTTCGGAGAGCCATTTTAGAGTTTTCAATGTTCCAAAGAACACTGCCGAACAGATGCCCGCAGTAAGTTTGGAACAGTTTAGCAAGTGTCCGTTTATTTGCAAAGCCAATCTTAGCTTTCAGTCTATCTGTGCTAAAGTAAACTGCTCTTTTTGCTCTAGATATGTCTGAGGCATCACAAAGAGTCGGAGTTACAATGTGGCCTAGGTATTTAAATTCCTCGACCCAACTAAGCTGGGTACCGCCTAACACAATGCTGGTTGTCCTGCTACCTGGACCAAAGAGATGTCGCATCTTCTTGCCGTGAAACATCATGCAGACCGTCTTTTTTACATTAAATTTTATATCCATCCCAACTGCAAAGTTTTCACATAGTGTGACTAGTTCCTGTAGGCCGTGTCTTGTTGGAGATAACAAGACAACGTCGTCAGCATAAGCAAGAACGTTAACAGCACAATCATTGATGTGACATCCTAATCTCGATGACTGTACTTTATCAAGCAAACTATCAATGTAGATATACTGAAGAGGAGAGGAGAGGTGCAACCACCCTGCCTGACTCCATTATTAACAGTGAAAGGTTCTCAAAGTACCTTATCCCACTGGATTGCCACATTTTGGGAGCAGTACCATTGCTTCAATATTTTAACGTACCTACCAGTAGGTAAGCCTTTAGCTAAGAGAGCATCAAAAAGTTTTGAAAAACATACGCGGTCAAAAGCTCGGGCTGCGTCTAGAAAGCAAGCATAAACAGGACTGCCTAGTGAAATGTAGTGATTTACTGTCTCTTTCAATACGTACGCTGCCTGGGTGGTCGAGTGACCTCTCTTAAAGCCAAACTGAGCGTCATTTGTGACCAGATATTGTTGCAGTCGATCTAGCAAGGCAGTTTCATACAGTTTAGAGAAACTAGCTGATAAAGCTATGGCTCTATAGTTGTTGGGATTGACAAGAGGGCTGGCTTTGTCCTTCACTATGGGAACTAGAAGAGACTGAGCTAAACGAGGAGGAATATAATGATCAATGACCATAAAATTGAAGAGATCCGTGATGAGGGTGAGCACGGATCTCCCTAAGTGTCGAAGGTGATCATTTGTTAGTCCATCGGGCCCAGGTGCTCTCCCAGTATTTAGCTTTGCGAGGGCTGCTGTGATTTCGTCGACTGAAAACATATCAATTCCGTCATCAGCTCTATTTAATATGGCAAGGAGTTCATCATCCGAGCTTTTACATGAAGTGTCATTAAAACACGCTCAAAGTGCTTCTTCCACACGGCGGTGATCTGTCTTCCCCCATTAACGCCATTCAAGGTGGATGGGAGGCAAACTCGTCCGCCAAGATCCCTGTTGACTAACTTCCAGAACTCGAGGTTACGTTTTCCTCGTACAGAGGCGCTTAGTTTATCTGCTTTGAAGGAGTTAACGTTACTTTTACATGCCCTAAACGCGTATTTGAACCTAGCTCGAGTGTATCGCATATTACTAGCCTCTAGACCCTCCTGAGGGCTCCCGCACGCTTTCCAAACCAGAAAAGCACGTCGAGCCTGGTCATGAGCGTCTTTAACAATATCATTCCAATCAGGGCAGATGTGTCGTCGTGCATTCCGAGTATTCTTTGGGATTGTTAAATATGCAGACTTAATAACTGCCTCTATCAGTAAGTCGCATATTAAGTCGATGGCAGAACAATGTGCACTAACCATACAAGCAGAGCTACACTGACTTTTCAACCTATTGAATAGCTCCAAGCCGCTTTCTGACAGGGACTGTAAGATAAGTTCATTATACATGAGAAAGCACTGAGAATCAGCGTTTTTCCAATTCAAAGTATCGGGTCCGAAATTCCTTGCCTCCCCTTGTAACGAAGCTTTTACAATTAAGTTCATGTGAAGCTGTAAGGGCAAATGATCTTTTGTACTGAAATCAAATCTAATACCAATACTTTCTACTTTGTTGTAAAAGATAGGACTGGCAATACAGTGATCAAGCCAAGATGTAGATCTTCCTGAGGAACAAATGAATGTAAAGGAGGACGGTGATAAAGATTCAACATCGGCGATAAGCATGCCAATTTCGTCACAAAACTTTGAGAGCTCCTTGTAAAAACGAGACCATGGCTGTTAGCATGAAAATCCCCTATCACCGCATACATGCATGAAGTTGGCCTAACTTGTACAATGATGTTATGAATCAAACCTAATAACATGCAATATTCATTACAGCTTTTCTGGTCCCTATAATCAGTCGGCATGTACACATTCAGCAGAGTTACCAGACCCTCCCAAGTGGTAAGGTCAAGCTGCATCAGCCGGTCACAGTTAGGCACCTGACACACCCTAACTGCAGCGTGAATACTTTTTCTCCATAAAATAGCTAATCCACCATAGGGCCTTCCCCGTAATACGTTAGATGAGGAATCAAAGGAAGTAGTTCCAAAGCCTGCAAAGCCTTCGTGGATATTGTTCAGAATGTCCAGCTCAAACCTAGCAAGCCATGTCTCCTGAAGAAATACTATATTATTTAGAGAGCAAATATTTCGTACTTCCTGAATTGAACTTTTCAGTGACTGACAGTTGTATGAGGATAATCTGACGATGGTCATACAGAGTATAGTGACATTTAGCTAACTACCATTGGCTTACGCTCAAAAAACCGTTTTACAGTTACATTAGAGGGCCAAGCCTCAGGTTTAAGAATCCTAGCGAGGAATTGAGTCGGTAAAGATACTTTGAAGCCCCGGTAACCCCACTTTTGGAGGCAGTGACATACTTCTTCTACAACTAAAGCCTGAGCAGCCCCTGTATAATCAATAATATGTTGTCTGACATCCTCAACCGAGACAGAGGCGGCCAGTCTGCCGACAAACATATCAGCACACCTAACAGGAGCAGGCACGCCCAACAGTTTCCCCTGGAAGGCACCAGACCCACGAATACTCCTTGATGTATTACTATGCAGAGCATAGTTCTCTGTAGGCTTTGAGGCTATCTTGCCCTTCTTTCTCGTAACGAGTGTAAACCCGTCATCTGATGACTCAGAGGCTGATACAGCACCTGAGCTCGACACCGTTCCTGAAGTCGGGGTTTCGTCCTTACCTGCGGCCGCCTCAGCCGCTGGAGCATCTCCAAGCTGCAAGGCTGTGTCAGAAGGAAACGAGCCAGCTATGTTGTCAATGGGTCCGGGTTCTGGCGTTTCAGCTGACTTGGCCTCCGGTCTGCGGAGGGGCTGGCCAGGGACAAGCTGGGCATTATCTGTCCCAGTAGCAGTTACATCAGTGCGAGCTGGCTGGCTGGGCTGCGCCAAGCTGGCATCAGCTACAACATGGCTGTATAACTTACGAGACAACGGTTCCGCTTTATTCTGCTTTAAGACACCTATGTTGCGCTCGATGTCCTTGAGCTTGCCACCTAACTCAGAACGTAGATCTCCGATCGTTTGCTCCAGCTTGGAGATATGGGAAGCTATTCCCGAGCCATGGCTGGCTACACTCGGTACGTTGTCCATATCTACCGCACAGAAGATGGGCAAAGACCACCCTTCCTTGTCAGCTGTCTGAAGGGCTTTAAGCATTTCCTCTGTGTCAGACTTGGCCTTAGCCGTCGATCCATTATCACGACGTCTGATGTGTCGAAGTTCACGTCTGTTCCCTGCACGGTCCTTCACTACAGTGTCCCACAAAATATATTTGGTTCAGAAACATGGTCCACGCTGTAAAAATCTGCAATTATTTTCACCAAATCTTCAAACGGGATGGTATTAAGCTTAAACTTAGCAAAGCACAGAAGTTCATTTTGTAGTAAGCACGTAGCCATCAGAATAGGCCCACCGTCACTGCGAACAATAGTGCGATTAAGTTGCCGCAGCCACAACTAAACTTTCAGCTAGGATATTAGGTGAATTACTGATTATTATGAAAAGCTGTCGCGGCCAGCGCCTTTAACTGGCAATAAAAGTATTTTTCTCACTATATATAATGATAAAATATACTTATAACCAGAAAAAGAAATAAATTGTAGGAGCACAAAGATCTGCTGCTTTTCTTGACAGAGAGCACGTGACTTTCCGATAAAGCCTCGATACCAGGGGTGTAGAGCTATGAATTGGCTTAGGGCTTCTTGACATGACGGACGTCACTGTGTGAGGAGGGAGGGCTCCTGGTATATCGCAGATATGCCAATAAAACTGATAAAATTTTACAGCAATCATTAATCTAAAATACATACTTATCACTTAGGCATCGTGGCAGAGCCTTGTAGGAAAACTGCGAGTTGTACAGCTGTATTAAAGAGCAGTAACAAGACTGTTCAACAAAACAGAAATTTGGAACATTTATGTAGACCCACGCTGGTAAGTGAGAGGAAATACCAAAACCTAGTTCGAGTACCACAATTTGCAGGTCATTTTCCCGGTTCGAGATTTGAGAATGAGTGAAATCCCTCTTTGGACGTATGTACGCACATACATAGATGTGCAAATTGTATAGTTCGGCTTAGGGACCCTTTATTTCGTAAGCAAATGCTGGTTATTCTGTAATCGTCATATTTTTAGCACAGGGACTTCTGTAGTTAATCTCTTTTGTATCGGAGTCTTGTGTACCAAATGTGGGCCGGCTCGACTGCAAGCAGAAGTGAAGAGGAGCAAAAGAAAATAGATGCATGCACTTACCTACTTTTTAGAGTTGAAACTACCTGGGTAGATTTCTCGTATCTCTCTGAAATCCTCAGAGCTGCTTGTATATCAGCTTTATTCTCGTGTTATGTGATACCCGGCACTTAATGGACACAATATTGCGATTGTAGCGATAGTTCTGATCTTGACGTGATGAAGGATTTAGATGAGATGATGGTATAAATTCTACTTAAAGGTCACCTAGGGTAACGACGGGTAAGAGTACGCAGGAGATAAGAGTATGCAGCAGCTGTTTTGGTTACTTAGCAGCCACTGAGATGGTGGATACTCTGGTATAAGAAAGCAAGGTCAGTGCCTTAGTTGCTAAAAAAATTCAACGTGCTCCTGTTCTTTCCGCGGGAGTAAAAAGCAAAATAGGTTTCTGGACACCCTTGATATAACATTTCTTTACTAGGTACCCTTGTATACCTTTTTCTATTATCAATAGTATTGTATTGTGGTCTATCATCAGTAAGAAAGCTGAGCTGGGACTGGGCTGCAGGACCGTAGCTCACGCTAAAATGCATACCAACATGTTTATGAAGACTTTCTTCCTAAGCGAGCATGTCCGGCAAGAGTACGCAGTAGACCATTTTGCAAGAGTAAGACCTCGAGAGCAAGAGTATTTTGCATGGTTGAGAGAGAGGAATTTTTTTCGCTCGGGACTGAGTCCATAATTCATGTTTGGAAAATCAAACATTGCAACATATTTCTTGTATATTAAGAACGATATTTGTGACATGGCCTATGCACCTAAAGCACAGCGGGATATAAATGCGTACTCCAGCCTCCTCTTTTACATGCTCTTACCGACCCACTCTGGCAAGAATACGCACGTGACTTTTATTTTTGATGGGCTCGTGGTGAGTTCCTTACAGATACATCGAGTTGAAACATGGACTATGCATAGACAATTTTTCAGGCTAAACAACCATATGAAAATATTTTAGCTGTTAGACATATGGGAGAAAAGTGAAAGCCTTTAGAAAGTTAAGCACGTACTCTTGCACAGACTTCCCCTACAGCAAAATACTAACCAAAACTGTTTGTCTTAAACATGCGTTCTGAACAGGTGATAAGGAACACTGTCCCATTTTATTGGTTACATAAATGAATTTATACAGTCAAATATGATGGCGCCGGGACGCAGTATTCTGGCGCATTAATTGATTGTCAGATCGTGGTGTAGACTCAGAAAATGGTGTGCCAGATACCACGCTTTATCCATTGGAGCTACTTATTTAAGACCCCTTCTTTCCTAATACCATTCTCCAGAAATGTCTCACATCTACGCGCACCTGCTGTGTGTATGAGTGAACTGAAACCCCCTTACGACGTCATGGCTTAAAATTGTCTTTCTATCGCATATCTTATCTGAGGTACGTTCTACCTGCAAAGGTTGGCTTGAGTCAACATTAGTGAAGTTATTGCGGAAATCGCCTGTTCTAACTTTTTTAGGTTGGGGGGGTTTAGATACAGCGTTGCGTAATTTCCCAAGGGGTCTGCCCGGGCGTCAAGAAGCGTTACATAGAGTAGTACAAATAGCAAGAATATGCGTTACGCCCTTTATGGACGGTTACTTATTAGAAGCACGTACATGATTTTGCATAGATTCACTGGTCCAATGGCGCGCTACGAAAGCACCACTTCGCCTCGTGTCACCGGAGCAGTCCTCTGTGTTTTGCCGGGCCCGATAAATCCGGATGGCCTCACCCATAGATAACATGTTATATGTTATCTACACGTTTACTGTTATCTGTACTTCGCCGTATCACAAGATGGCGCATGTGAAAGGGAACACGCGGGCTCAACCGTCCCGCAAGGGTGCCACTGAATAAAAAAACATGTCCTGTTGTCACCACCGAATGTGAAGGTGCGTATGGAGGAACAAATATGCAAAAATGTCCCCGAATCAAGGGGCGGTGTGCAAAATATTAGCCATATCATTATGTGCGAGAACAATCCTTGTTCCATTACACTGACACATGGAGGGAAATAATCCGATCTGGAGCGGGGCGTGGAGTGCGGTAATATTCCCCACTTTCAAAAACGATAAAGGCTTGTTCACACGTAGGAAAATATGCAACCGAGTGTGCCAAGATTCCAGCCTTCATATTTCCTATCTTCGATGGAGTCCACCTCACCAGTGGGAAATGTCCTAGAGGATTGCTAACGAAAAATGTCACGGAAATCATCACTACTTAACGGAACGATCGAATACACGAAATTTTCCTAAACTCAACTAATTCGACTTTGAAAAAAATGGGTACACATTTACCATCTCATCCGATAAATGCTTACTCACCGATTGATAGTGACAGGCAAGGCCTAACAAAAGTTGTTGAACAGAATGCATCTTTCTAATTTTTTTACTTCCTACGTTGCAAGCCGTCTTAGAGGGCAAAAGAGACTCCATGTGCGACTGGGTTGTCCCTTAAAATGTATATCCACAGAAAGCCAATTCTGGGACAAATTTCGCTGTTGTGGAATAAGGCGTAGTTCAAAAATGCAGACTGAGAAAGAAATGGAACTGATAGCTTATGTCGAAAATCTGATAATCCCCGCGTTAAAACAGAAATTGCCCTGAAAAATTTTAGATTCTCTCCCCCAGGCCCTGCTTATGGCCTAGACATACCGAAGGCTATACCACTGATTGTCTCCTACCAGTCGCAAGTGCATCTATTTTCATAAACATTAGACGTGTTTTGGTCTCGAGGGCTCACGACCTAGCTTAAAATCAATGCGGCTAGGAAGTTACACATCATAGCCACGTCGAAACGTTTTGAGTCAGAAAAAGAAAATGTCAACGCATTCTCGAATTGTGTTCAACCTAATTATCGGAATCTGGTTTATTATCACGATCGTCCATTTATGGCTCTTCAGAAGCATGGTTTCATTTAAGAATTTGATATAATCAAAGCACTGCTAGGTTTGTATTCATTATACAAGCCAGTGGTAAAAGCAGTTACGTTACGCAATTTTAAACAGTTTTCCAGAGTGTTTGAAAAAAGTGTTTTGAGTGGTGGCTCAGGCTCCTTATCGAATCCACTGTTACTGCAAAGGAGGCCCGGTGAAGGCGAGCTTAACCTAATCACGATTTTTTCCGATTAGCGAGGGAACTTCTTCAGACTAATTCTAAGTCCTAAATATCATTTTTGGGATTCTAGGACTACGCCTCTTATCCACCACCATCTCACAGCTGCCCAGCGTCTTCGCTCTCAATCCCGAGAGCAAGCGGTTCAAGCTATGATATTGCACATGCCGTTGTGGTCTACAGCTATTCGGTAGGGAGGTTAAAGCTGGAAAAATGGTACTAGAATTTTGCTACAACACTTTCTACCCCACTGCCCCAGCTTATGTTCCTTGCTTTTATTTGGCTTACATAAGACTGGGTTGTAGAATATAGTAAAATGATAAGAAGAATGTCCTACTAAATTCAGTGTCTGGTGGTTGTTACTGCTGCTTCCTTATAATACCATCAGCTAAAAATTATTTGGCCGGACCACAGTGGGCACGGTGCCTCAGTGCCCTAGCGTTCCGCCGCCTATGGTGTTGAGCCATATCTTTGAATTACAGCTTTTATTTTCATTTAACTACTTAGCTACACGGTGCTGCGCAATTGCATGAGTGCCTCAAAATGAAAATCCTCATGGCGTACACAAACCATCTGACAACAGGAGGGCTTGTTGGACTGGAAAAACTTGGGAAGTTATGAACGCACAGCCACGGTCATTACCGATAAGATTCGGCGGTGTCGAACGAAAATGTTATCAGCACTGTTGATGGGGCCAGGAAAGGCTGGGGGGGGGTGACGAGGATGGGAGCCGCTTAGGCCGATTCGACCACGCGCAGTGGGGTGCCCGAGATAAGCAACAGGAATAGGATTAGTTGTGTGATGTCTGTAAAAGAACCCACGGATGATGACCACAGGACTAACTCTCTGAGGAAATACATCTGCTACAGAGGCTGGTGAACAAAAAAGGGCCTCTCAGTCTGTGCGTTGTGCATTGCTGCGCTATGGATTTATATTTATGAGGCTTTGAGATATACCAACTGTTAGAAGTCAGTAAGGACATCCGCTGCCGTGTTACCTAGCGCGTTTGCTGCTGGCTGCCCCAGGGCTGATCAGTCCGTATTTCGTCGAATAAAAATTTCACTAGCGACTACCTATACCGAGATAAAAAGTCACACAATATTAGTTCAAAACATAAATAAACATGCGATCACGGAGCTCTGAATGTTCAATCGCGGAATAGCGATAGTGGACCACCCACTGTAAGGTCGCATACCAAGCACTGAATTATTGCTAGCGGCTTCTTTGTATCTCCGCTATTCTACACCAGAAATGATTATTTACATCATCGCCACTATTCAACATTTTGTTGCAAACATCTCTTTGTTGGTTTGGTTATTTGAGGAATGTGTGTACTTAAGTGTTTGGGCAGGGGTTTTTGGGCAAAATTTAGCAGGAGCAGCAGTATTTCAATTCGGGTTCTCATGTTGACTTTGTCGTGAATATGGTAACATATTAACATTAGGTATTCACTTTATTTTTATTTTTGTATGCCAATAGAAATAGAAGAAAGTCCACCCCCTCAGTAGGTAATATGAATGAGCAGTAAAACTAGAAAACCGAATTATTTCACAACATTTGGGCAGCGACCAGGGCACCAGCATATATATATTTTTTTGTGAGAGCCCAAGGCTTGTAATGGAAACCCATATGTAGTTTTCAGTGCGCGGATTCCGTACAACATGGTTGGACCACACACAGCCAAAAAAAATATGAAGTTTAAGTTAATATTAAAAATAATTATCATGAATGAAATAGCCAAACGTGTCAAGGATATAGCTAATAAGGATATAGGAAATAGCCATGTCCTCAGCCAAGGGGTTAGCCAAAAATACATAAATAACGGATGCCGATGCGCCCAATGATATCTGGGACCGAGGAACGCCCCGCAAATTAGCAAAAGTGTTAGCCAAACCGCTGAGCCAATCTTGAGGAAAAATAAGTGGTACACATGGCAAGAACTGCGCCGAAACTATTGAAACTTAAAATCACAAATATCACCAACAAAACAATCCCTAGTTTTGATGTTCGCCCACTTTTAACCAACGTGCCTCTAGCGGGTCCGTTGGAAACCAAACGCACGTTGATAGATAAAATTGATGAGAACATGTTACTCTTTCCAAAATCTCAGTACACTGAGCCAGAGACTCTGAATGCAATTCTGTACGTTCGAATTCAATGGGCAGGAGTACTCTCAGATAAGCGACCTTGTCATGGATTCACCCTTAAGCCCTGTAGAGACCTGCCTATACATGGACCTGCTAGAGGTAAAATATTTCCTTACGATTATTGGGAAAAATTTTCTGTGGCTTACACATGTAGATGGTGGACTTATAGTTGCTCCAAGTGATGTCGATTTAAATGAGCTGAGCTGATCGAGTTAAATAAGCTGAACTCTGTAGGGTTAAAATTCAGTTTACTGTTGAACACGGGACATATAAACAGCTACGTTTCATCAACACCCTGATCGTGCATGACAAGGAAACATATAAATTCTAAGTCTACCGAAACCTTCTTTAAAAGAGCATTACATGCATTACTTCTCTGGCCACTACGAGCGAAAAATGTTGGGTGGTTATCGGTTTCTTTCTTCGAGTTTTCCAAATTTGCACAGACGAATATCTTCACGATGAAATACAACACATCTTTCGAGTTTTCAAGAAGCTCAAATATCTTAAAGGACTTCTTATTCGGCTTATGAATAAAACGAAATCTATTAAGACGGAAGGTAAAGTAGTCTCGAGAAAGAAAACAACCAAACTACCCAACACATACACATCCCAAACTCGAAATATTTCATTTCACCACATCATATCTAATAATACGGGGATAAAGACATTTATCATGTCAGAAAAAAGCCGGAGAAATTGTTAGGCAAAAACCTTCACAAAATTCTCTCTGTTAAAGTATATTATACACAATTCTTTGTTCCAGCCCATGCCAAACGCCAAGCTTTGGAGAAACGGAGAAGGGAATAAAACACGTTTGGCTGAACATAAGCGTGACAACAGAGACCACGCCAAAATAGAATATTTCTCCATATATATAAATACAACTATAATCCGAAATTATAAAAAGTGTAAGATTGTAGGACGGAGAGAGTCAAAATCCATACGAAAGGCATTGAAAACGGCTACAAAGTATCAGATTCATTTAATAAGAAACAGGGGTTTTTACATGGGCTACAGCGGCAGCAGAGGTAGCCCTTCGATTATACCGGAGGTAGCCGGTATAATTACCTGTCAATATCCCTTCCTGGTCATCGCATGAGCTGAGGGATTATACCGTTGTCTGGGATGTCGTTGTCGTCGGGTGGGATTACAAACTCGGCATGACTCCAATCCGACCCCTCTGCTTATTCAGAGGTGCAGAAAGTATGCTGGCTGTCACAAACTCAATGTGATGTATGCCTCCTCTGTCACACAGAGCTGGAAATAATAATTGTATACTTGAATACTATTTCCAATATGCTGAATGTCCTCTACCTGTCCCTTACTTTTTGCAGCAAACAAGGTTCTAGCACCAAACCATTACAGCATGAAAGTGGTAAGTTTTCATTTATAGATCATGTTTTTGTTTTTGGAAGGAAAATTTACAATTATGGGTCATTTTTTCCAGCATTGGGGTCATAACTATTATTGGCAACTCTGACTGCAGTTTCCCCCAATGACATGCATTCCCTTTTTTGAAGAACTTTCCATTTTGAAAGAAGTGTTTCCAATTGTGGTACTTTTCCACATGATTACATGTAGCAATTATCATGAAATTAGTCATTATTGGGAACATACCTATTAATGGGAGCATACATGTACACACAATTGGGAACCCTAACCACAGCTTCCCCCTCCCCCACTAAACTTCTATCTCACATATCAACAAAAGGGAAAAATGTCAATGTCAACATAGTATTTGAATATACCTAAAATTTGTTGGTTAAGTGGACCTTAGGTAGCATTTTTATAAGCACATCAAATGCTTAAAATTTGCATCCCACTCACAATCATTACCTGCCTGGTCATTCCTTTTTGCAGTAAAAACTCTGAGGCAACTAGCCTGCATAGATGTAAAAAAATGTCTATTGCCCTAATAGGTACAGAGGTATTGGAATTCACATACCAAAGAAAGATCCAGTGTAGTCAAAATCCTGCTTTAACTCCATGCAGTTCAGGTCCTGTGCGTTGCTTACCACCACTGGTAGTAAGCAACACACCCCCAACCAGCGTTTTTCGAAGTCTCTTTCTGAGATTTGCTGTGATTTTCTGAGATGAGAAGGGGGTCTACCCGGCCCCCTCCAGTGCACGTTAGTGCCAGGCCCCTCTCCAGTGTGGGTGTTAACACTTTGTGGAGGACTGCATTAGCACACATTTGCTATCTGTACAATATTGATATGATAATTTGATCATGAAAACTCACCTGAATCACTGTTGTTGCCAGCCTGTTGCTGGCGCCAACTCTCCCAACTTCCTCCAGCTCCAAATCTATCTAACCAATCTAGGGCACAAACAAACTAAGGCACAAGCAGGCTAAGGAATGAAAAACCAAGCTTGATATGGGAAAGTGCATTTACAATAGCCTACATTCATCTTAGATTAGCCATGGGCAGCAATATTTATTCTAGCTAGTTTTAGCCTGCACTAATCTTAAATATACCTAATGAATATGCCCTCAAAATAAGTGGCTTCCCGCCTGTTTAAATTGTTGGCAGGCTCTACATCACATAAACATTTCTAACTTGTCTTGTTGCTGTTGCGCAGTTTAAGTAGAATTGCTGCCAAGCTATGTTTATTTTCTCACTCACTTAGTACTTTTATTAGTAGCTTTTAGGCGTACTTAATACTAAATTCGAAGAAATAGGGACCAATAAATCGAAAACACTCAAACTGTAAATATGATTTAACCTGAAAAAATGGAGAGAGAAGTACTTGATTAAGTATCTGCGTTATCGTTAATGCCTTAAATATGCCCACAATCGTGGATTTCTCGAAAAAATTGACTGTCACATTTCCGGCATCTAGGCGACAACTTTCTGCAAACTACTAACAATCAGCCCATTGGGCTGCATGTTAAAATCTGGCAACTGTGACAGCGGTTTGCGGGTTTTCTGCAGCGGGGGTCCCTCGTTTTAGTAGAAACTGAACACAGTACCAATATTGTATTACTAATGGTACGCTGTGCAATTGAAGAACAGAGCTGCTAAGTTAAAATATTCCCTACACGCTTCATTCTCTATTTCGAAAATATGTGGTTTGATCTTGAGCCATATAGTCAGGATCGCTATTTTGTCACAATTATGCACCTCGATTTTCGTAAATGTGTCACAAACTCCGGTAGCCGAGTTGGCAAGTTTCTGCACCTCTGTGCTTATTACCGGCGCCCCGCTGGGCCCGGTCTCCCGCGCTTTCTGTGTGGTTCTTGGCGCCCCTGCTAGATCTCCTGTTCCCACCAACAGCCCTCATAATCCCTGCTGCCTTTGGCCTGTCCCACCCTTGAATAATTAGAGAGGTTATACCCCCGCTAATCTCCGGGCCTTATCAGGGGTATAAGCTCTCACTTTGTCATGGTTTGCCGCCACCGCACATGTTTCAGGCAGAGTGAATCAGGTTCCCGTCTTGGTGTCCTTTGGTTTTCCAATGATGGTCAGACAATAAAAGCAGTGTCGCTTACTTTTGTGATATAACAAGCGCTTTAAATGAACTTAAGAACGAACCTCACTTATTCTGCCTGTATCTCAATTCCCCTTACTGGAATGTTGTGCTGGAAGACTTAGCTGATAACATTTCATACAACCCGACCCAGCTTGGCCTGGCTATACGGAGGCTTTTGGAAAGCTTATAACTTTGCGATTAACTGACTTAACTGAATTGAAATTGGCATCATCAGCTGACTACATTAATTAGATATATAACATCAAAACACTGAACAATATACATAAATAAAATGTACTTGAATTCAATGCATTGCAAGTTGATAAGATGTTCACTGGCCTGTCCCCTCGAATCCGGAAATGTAAAAAAACGCTGAAGATTATCTTCAGCGTTTTTTACATTTCCGGATTCGAGGGGACAGGCCAGTGAACATCTTATCAACTTATCATCATGCTCCTCGCCGCAGCACTTCAAAACTTATCAATTCAATACAATTTTAAGCAAAGACCATGCTGTACACACCAGGGTTTTGTGCTCCCCCGAGTCCTTGCAATACCTCCTGAAAAAACAGGTTATAGAAAGAGGGAAATGTCTTTGGGGAACTATAGTGATGGAAGCCGAAATATGTGCAGCTGAAAAACGCATGTGCGTTGAAAAAGTTGTATATTTCCGAAGAGTTCCTTGATTGTTGTTGCGCTATATTCAGCCAAATGATAATTTCATTAAAAAAACATAAAATGGAACACAATTTAAGCTATATAAAATTCCAAACCTCTCAATGTATTCTTTGCTGTTCACGCAAATTGACCTGAACTGATATATTCATTGAATGCGACTCAACTAGCTTCCCTTAACCACAGAAAGTTAACACGAATATTGTGTTGCTGAAGAAGAAACAAAAATAATTGAGAAGTTCTGAAAATTCTTACAAATCAGGTTGCCCGTTTGAGATCATTTAGTGTGTACTGCTGCAAAACGCTTTATATGGTTCAGAAACGCACACTCCTGGAATGACTACAGCGCGTGCTCGGCTACCGGTAGAAGTTACCTTCTACTGGTTATAAGTTTATATGATATAATATTGCCTATTTTCTCAAATCTGGGACTCACAATTGAGAATATTCCGTGTAATTATATCTTCAGACACAGGCAATCATCAGAATATCGATGCTGTAAGGGATTGTTGCAAAAATTATGGGTGATAGTTGAGCAGAGACCTCGACAATTTGCGGCTACGTATTCTTTCTGTGCACTCGAGGACAAGGAAGGAATTAGTTTTCCTGGAATCAGTAGCTGCAATCACCTGCAGCGATTTACAAAAACCATGGGGGGTTGCGGTGCCATGAGGGAAGGGCTCGATTTCCACGCCTCTAGCCCGGGTTCAAATCGCCGGGCGGGTATTCTGCATTAGTCTCTTTGATGCCCATTGTACACTTCCAGCAGGTTGAGAGTTGGAGGCACCATAAGACCTATTCAGTTTGTGTGTCGTAAAGCCTCAAAGCTGCATCTGCCAAAACCATGGAACACAAAAAATACAACAAGACCTACTGAAAAACGAAAATAAATAAATCGCTTGTAGCCAGCTGAGGGCCCCACAAACAGCATAAAAGAAGGCATGCCCGATAAAACAATTAGGAGAGAGAAGCATACCGGGTCACAATAAACTAATAACTTACGGAAAAATGCGGGTAGATTATCGATATGTTTGTGGTTTCATTGGTAGCCTCGTCGTTATCATGCACGTGAGGACGAGATATATCAAAAAGCTTCTTTCGTTCACTTTTTCTTTCTTTATATAAAAACGGTACCTTATACTAGACTTGTCGATGACTCAACTGTGACAGCCTAGCGACTGACTCTGATTCTGACTTGACTGACCACGATGAAATGGTGAGTCGGCTGAGACTCAGCCCAAATTCAGAAGTAAGCTGATTCAACTCTGACTCAAATAAGTATTGAGTCGGTGTCGACTCCGCCTCAGCGTAATGACGAAGTATACACACACTAAGGCATATTTCCTTCAATGATATGCAAATTGCAATTAATTTATTCATGACTTTAACTATTTACTAACTGAGAATGTATTTCAATAATATGCTGGTTGCAATACATTTATTACTATTTGCTTTTCAGGAATGAAGAAGAAGGATGCGAATTACTAACAGGTGAGTGAGATCAAGGGCCTGAGGGCTTTTCATTTTGAGTGTATTTCGCCCATGAGTAAAATCATAATTGAAGTAATAAGCGATGTTCCAAATGCGAAGAACAGGAATAATTGTTTTATTCTTATGATATTTTTAGTGTAAATGTCCGTCCCAGTATATTGTGAACAATGCTGTGACGGCTTCAGCTCAAAAACCTATACTATACTACACTGCACAATGCGCCTCAGAAACAAAACAATGAACATTTTCCTCGCCTTCCTAAAAACTCTAGGAAATTGGTTTTTGAAAGATGTATAACTACAACATAGCCCAACTCAGATCTGATCGAGCAAAACCAGCAGAGAATTTGTTACGTGTAACTAGTTTAATTGCAGCATATTCTCAATTTGGCAAAAACAGATTTAAATTAGCAGTGCTGTTCGCAAAATTGCCGTTACAAAGCAGGATGACAAGCCAAGTGACTTTAGAATTGGAATACTTTTATTTATAAGCCAATTAACTTTAGAAAAACACTCCTTTAGTATCTCCTATTCTATGTAGTGCAGTCTTGTCGTCAGACTACCAGAACCTAAATCTCTAATATTTGTGTTGCGAACCACGACGGCTTAGTGACTGGTGTGGCGCGCACAGCCGCAGTGAGTAACAAATAATAATAATCATTATATTTTTGAGAGAGGTGGCTTGTGAGAGCCCTGATGTATATTTTTATGTCAGTTTTACGGCTTGAAATTGTTTAGCCAATGCCAGAGATAGGACTGAGTTTCGCTCGTTATTTCGTTCGTTCGTATGTTTTGTCTAAGATCCACTGTGGGTGTTTTTTTTCACTTGACACGTCATCTTGTATAGGGTAAGGGCGGGTAAGAGTACGCAGGAGATAAGAGTACGCAGCAGTGGTTTCGGTTACTTAGCAACCACTGAGATGGTGGATACCCTGGTATGAAAAAGCAGGGTCAGTACCTAGGCTGCACCAAAAAAGCAAGTGCCTCGGGAGTACAGAGCAAATTAAGTTTCCGGGAACCCTTGATGTAATATTTCTTAGCTAGGTAAACTTGTAGACCATGCTTCCATTATCAAAAGTATTGTATTATGGTCTGTTATCAGTAAGAAAGCTGAGCTGGGACTGAGCTGCAGGACCGGAGCTGACGCTTAAACGCCTGCCAACATGTTTATGAAGACCTGCTTCCCAAGGGAGCATATTCGCCAAGAGTACGCAGTAGACCATTGTGCAAGAGTGTGCATGCTTAAGAGATAGGAAAATTTTAATTTTCGCTTGGGACAGAGGCCGTAATTCATATTTGGAAAACCAAACGTTCCAAGCTAGTTCTTGTATATTCAGAACGATATAAAATCATACAATCGCCTAGTTTGACGACAAAAAACTCCGCGACATGGCCTATGCACCTAAAGTACAGCGGGGCATCAATGCGTACTCAGTCCCCTCTCTTGCGTACTCTTACCGACCCACTCCGGCAAAAGTACGCATGTGATTTTTTTATTTTTGATGGGCTCGTGGCCAGTTCCTTTCAGAGTCATCGAGTTGAAACATCGATCATACATATACAATTCTTCAGGCTTAACAACCATATAACATTTTTAGCTGTTAGACATATAGGAAAACAGTGAAAGCGTCCAGAAAGTTAAGTGCGTACTCTTGGACGGACTTCCCCTTTAAGTAAGCAATCGGGATATAGGCTAAACACACAAAGTATATTAAAATAGAAAATACCTAAAAGAGAAAAGAGCAAAACGACTAAAAGCTTAACACGCGCATTGACGGGGGTGGGGGGCGGGTACCCGCCCCCTCGGGTTTTTCGAAGATAGCAAAAAAAACGGCGGTGCGTAGCGCCGCCGTACTTGGCCTACCTTTTCCCTCATCATTTTTACAACTTCTGTGAAAATTTTATGGTTAGGTCATCTCAGGTCAGGTCACCAGTACAGGTGAAGTGACCTGACCTCAAAAAAGTTTAAGATACCATAAGTCGGAGCAGGGTAAAGTTATCCGATTGAAACTCATATCAAATAATGGGCCCACCGAGTTCTCTAAAATATGTTCCGGTATTTTTTATATCGATGACCTAAGGTCAGGTACGATGCATGACCTCTCCATTGAAAATACATTGGAAAAATGGTTGTTACTGAATAACTCAGTAACGGATAGTGATAGAGCGTTTATTTTAGCTGCGTTAGACTTGCCGGCGCTTTGCAGTTCTAATGATATGAATTTTATATAATTTGACCCTGACCTGGCCTCAGGTCAGGTCAAATCCTCGATTTGACCTAGCAAGGTCAAATTATATATCATTCGATTCGGCTTACTGCGAGAATTCATATAGTTCAAGTCGGTTTGCTCTATCTTTACTTGTTCAGCTGTAATGGCCGAAAGGCTTAATTTACATGTTATCGCTATTACGGCATGTTTTGACCTCTCGTGACCTTAAATGTGACCTGACAAAAAAATGGTTGAAATATTTTCGATGAAGAAGTACGTGGGCTACCCAACACCGTTCACGGTTTTTCGCTACCTACCGTGGTTCTCGAGATCTTAGGGGGGCATGTACCCGCCCCCTTCGTCAAAGCGAAGGTGGCTCAGACCCCCTGTCAATGCACGTGGTAAAGTTAAAAGTCACAAAATATCCCAGTACAGTTAAGACATAATAAAAACAGACAATAGCTGGGCTCATTCGCGGCGAGACAGAAGCATGCTTCTTGTCATGGTCTAAAAAGGTACACTGTCGACCACTGTAAGCTGGTTGTACATTTGTACGCCTCGGTAGATAAGCCTTCTCCTCCCTGCTTCTCTGCGTACACGTGGTTTCATAAGGTTTTGCAATTGTCGTGTGAAGTGAGCATGTATTGTACTGGCAGCAACTCCTATTGCACTGGTCAAATACGGGGGAGTACCAGAACAGAACAGAATGCACAGCACATGCTGAGTGATACTCAATTAGTTGTTCCGCACTCATCCAGAGCAACCGGCTCAAAACATCGGATGTATGGTCGCATTGGCGACGCCCACTTACTATTTGCGCACTGAAATGTATAGTCTTTTGAGGGCAGCGTGTTTGACTGATATTACCTGACCCATAAATCGATGGACAAGAACGGTTTTTGTTTTGTTAACGACTTCTTTATTTTCCATGTGCAGGCAGTGTCTATACCTACCAGTGGATGTCATCAAATCACGACAGATAGTACTTAGAAATAAGCAGTTGCCAGTTGAAGACCTTAGCTGTCTGTTTTGACCCATTTCAGTGCTTTTGTGCAAAATTATATTTTTGGTACTATTTATCTGGTCGTTATATCACTTAGTTGTTTAGTGTTTTTAGTCAAACAAAGGAGGAAAATAGGAAAATGGGGATGTGGTTTCCAAAGAGTAAATTATTGCATGGGCTTAGGAATTTGTATGCTGTTCACCCTCAAAGTTGACAAAGTCGGATTTTGGGCCAAAGAACAAATTAAGGGGCATGATTGTTTCATACTATTGCTCAGATTAAACTCAAAATAACTGACAGATGAGTGGGCTTTTAAAACTATATTTTACATGTATGATATTTGTCTAACGACTGTTCCCGACATGGTTCTAGTGTGTATATCAACATACATAATTACTTATCATTGCCCAATAACAATCTGAACTCCTTAACAACAATTAGTTATGAATTTCAGCGCCAGCTATTATCGCTCACTGGTCAATGGTTTCATTTTCAGCGTGTTCACAGCTGAAGTTCTATCCATTCTGTTTATGCATTACATGGAATCATGAATGTATGTACAATAACTTTTATTACTACCCGGCTGCATGCAGCCTAGATACTCTTAGATAACCTCAATGGCCTTCGACCTTGGTCATCAATTACGGTATGCTTGTTTTACGTCTGGTCTTTCTGCGATCGTTCTAAATAGGTGCATATACAGGCAAACAAAAAGACATCAAGGTGTTCTCCTGGACCCAATAATTCGGGTGATATGCAATATGACCTTGTTAAGCCAAACTCTGACATTGAACATAGGTTAAGGTCAAATAATCATATTTCAAAGTCATGTTGCATGCCAGTCAAATCCATGGCTAATGCTCGTTGCTATGATACCAAATTTATGAGTGTGTCTTGCTTCGTGCAAAAGTTATATATGTGCACAAATAATTTCGATAGCCATGTCATTTGGTGAACTCTGGAGTTTTGGGTATTGAACTGGCCTCAGAATTGATGGCAATACACATACTTTTCGTTTCAATGGCTTTCGAATGATGTTTAGAAACTTGATGTAGAACTGCCAGAAGCCTAGTTACCCCCTGGTTTTGTCAGCTTCATTTTAGAGAAACAGAATCGCCTCCCATCGGTTTAGAACTAAGATCAAACCTCGTGGACCTGACCCGACCTAATGCCAGTTTGTTGTCGTAAGTTACAAATAAATCACCCTGCAGACATGCAAAGCGATGCGCGTCTCGGTTAACTAGCTCGCAATAATCTGCGATAAACTGAGGGGGGCTCACCCAGGTGGTGAGGGGTTAAAACGTCAGGCTTCTTTTGGATGCTGTCCGGTGTTTTCAATGACGGATTCAAGGCTCGAGTTTGGGGGCAGGGAATAAACTGGGCTGAGATTCTAATGAGCGGTTTTGAGAGGGCGACAGAGAGCGCATGACTTCCTTTGCTGGAGACACTTTTTGAAGTTTCGGATGGAACGTACAAACGTCGTGAGAGGGAAATGTTGACTGGTATTTTGGATTTTTTCTCTTATAGATCCCCAAGTTTCAGCTGAAGATTATATTTGACTAATAAGAAATAGGTATTTTATGTAAAGTAACCATCTTTCGTGTACGTTAATAAAACCTGTTGAGCACAATTATAAAAATACATGTTGGTAGGATATATTTCCGAGACTGTGCACAACTGGGACAGCAGTGAGATGATTAAACGCTATTGGAATAAAAAGTCTAGCCCAGCACTTTGACGCAAATAAAATCGAGTCAGTCTGGCTGCCCAAGGAAGCGTTGGCTGACGTTCTGGATGGCATGGTATCCGCTAGATGATACATCCCCATATGCTGTATGTAAATAGGTGCGGACGTTCTTGTTGTCATGGTAACTGCTAGGTGATACATCACCGTATGCTGTATGTAAACAGGTGCATATATTCTGGGTGCCATGGTATCTGCTGTGTGATAATTGTTTTAATAATTGTTTACTGAGATATACAGAATCCTTACGGTGTTTATATTGATCTGATTAGTGAGATCCTTAGGATTTAGCATTGATGTTCATATAGTCCAGGGAAAGGGCAGCGGATTCAAGGTATGATATAAATGAAGACGTATTTTGTGAGCGGGATGCTATCACAGATGAAATTGCTGACCACCAGGCCTTGCTAATCCTTTTCTTCCGGATATCATATAGTCGCGCAGTCGAGCGTCCAGAAGTCCCAAGTAAAAATGTAAGCGTAATATTGCAGCCAACCATAGGTGGATCCAGGGGGCAAAGGGGGCACGTGTCCCCCCCGATCAAACCTCTGCACCCCCTGAAATGGTCACGACGCCCCCTGAAAGGTCGATGGCGCCCCCCTGCAATGTCGCTTCCCACCCCCCAGGATGCGAAAATCTGCGCCCACCGATAGAATTTTGCGCCCACCTGACATATTTTTCCGGTCAAAAGTGGCACCCCCTGGTCCGGATGGCGCCCCCCTGGAAGGTGTCCCCCCGATCGGCAACCCTGGATCCGCCTATTCAGCCAACTACCTACACACTTCGACCCCATGACGTGTTCATCACCATCTCTGGCTGGGGGGGGGGTTGCGCCGCTAGCCTTGTGGTCATTATCCCTGGGTTCGCTGTCATACTTCACACCTTATCTTCACATCTTCGCAACTAGTTCCAGCACCTCCACTTACCATGGGCGCCCCGCTGCGCGTGGTATTCAACTCCCCTTTTGCCGTCTCTGATCCCCCCGTCCACCCAATTTACCCAGAAATATTTCCTATTCACATCAACAGCGCTCATAATCCTGTCCTCTGGTACGTCCCACTCTTTTCGATATTGACAGTAGGTACAACCTTTTAATTTCACATGTTCTACCAGTCTCATAAGCTCTCTCTTTGTAGTCACTTGCCGTTGCTCTGGGTGTTTACCCTCTGAGGTACTTATTTTATGGTGCAAGGCAACACAGTCAATTCGAATTGTTTGACTGGTACTAGCATATGAAGGTTTACAGAAGCAATGTTGATATATTCCATTATGCTGTAGCGAGGAGGATAGTTAAAAGAGGATAAGCCATGTGAGTGTTACCGAACACAGCAGGCGCTAAAAGTACTTGAGTGGATCATACCACTGGCCATCTCGACACAGCACAGCACAGTGCCCCATTAAGCAGCAGATCAAAGCCCTGCCGGCCACGGAAGCACACACATATGGCGCAGATGTTCTGTCACAAACAATGTTCAGCGAGGTCTTTCGGTGCAACGAAGTGGGGTGAAAGACTGGAAGTCACGGTGCAGGTGAACATGTTCACTGCCCGGGGCTTGCAAACCTCCATTTTTCCAGCTCACTGAACAGCGGATTATTTCTATCTGAGCATCACGACGAAATGTCGTTTTTACTGGCAATCATGAAACATACAGTTTGAGGCCAAAATGACCTCTGATGTTCTGGCGCCCAGTGATCCCATTGTATTAGAGATCTTCCACTTTCAAGTATCTCTTCATAACTTGAGCTGGCGCGGAGTTGACTCGTCTCCGTTGCTGTTTGCGCCGTTGTCACGTCTCAGGAGGTGCTGTCGGCAATCCCGCTCCCTAGCCCTGCAACAGAAGGCAAGAGGAGCCTATCCAGGCGGTCATTGATGGCTGGCATCAGCTTCGGCGATGGTAGTTTTTCAGTTCTCTTTTGTAGCATCACCGCACCCTC
>JAOTON010001985.1:25000-60879 GCA_034440635.1 Lepas anatifera | reverse complement strand
CTTCCTGAATTGAACTTTTCAGTGACTGACAGTTGTATGAGGATAATCTGACGATGGTCATGCGGAGTATAGTGACATTTAGCTAACTACCATTGGCTTACGCTCAAAAAACCGTTTTACAGTTACATTAGAGGGCCAAGCCTCAGGTTTAAGAATCCTAGCGAGGAATTGAGTCGGTAAAGATACTTTGAAGCCCCGGTAACCCCATTTTGGCATGGAGGCAGTGACATACTTCTTCTACAACTAAAGCCTGAGCAACCCCTGTATAATCAATAATATGTTGTCTGACATCCTCAGCCGAGACAGAGGCGGCCAGTCTGCCGACAAATATATCAGCACACCTAACAGGAGCAGGCACGCCCAACAGTTTCCCTTGGAAGGCACCAGACCCACGAATACTCCTTGATGTATTACTATGCAGAGCAGAGTTCTCTGTAGGCTTTGAGGCTATCTTGCCCTTCTTTCTCGTAACGAGTGTAAACCCGTCATCTGATGACTCAGAGGCTGATACAGCACCTGAGCTCGACACCGTTCCTGAAGTCGGGGTTTCGTCCTTACCTGCGGCCGCCTCAGCCGCTGGAGCATCTCCAAGCTGCAAGGCTGTGTCAGAAGGAGACGAGCCAGCTATGTTGTCAGTGGGTCCGGGTTGTGGCGTTTCAGCTGACTTGGCCTCCGGTCTGCGGAGGGGCTGGCCAGGGACAAGCTGGGCATTATCTGTCCCAGTAGCAGTTACATCAGCGCGAGCTGGCTGACTGGGCTGCGCCAAGCTGGCATCAGCTACAACATGGCTGTATAAGTTACGAGACAACGGTTCCGCTTTATTCTGCTTTAAGACACCTATGCTGCGCTCGATGTCCTTGAGCTTGCCACCTAACTCAGAACGTAGATCTCCGATCGTTTGCTCCAGCTTGGAGATATGGGAAGCTATTCCCGAACCATGGCTGGCTACATTCGGTACGTTGTCCATATCTACCGCACAGAAGATGGGCAAAGACCACCCTTCCTTGTCAGCTGTCTGAAGGGCTTTAAGCATATCCTCTGTGTCAGACTTGGCCTTAGCCGTCGATCCATTATCACGACGTCTGATATGTCGAAGTTCACGTCTGTTGCCTGCACGGTCCTTCACTACAGTGTCCCACAAAATATCTTTTGCTTCAGAAACATGGTCCACGCTGTAAAAATCTACAATTATTTTCACCAAATCTTCAAACGGGATGGTATTAAGCTTAAACTTAGCAAAGCACAGAAGTTCATTTTGTAGTAAGCACGTAGCCATCAGAATAGGCCCACCGTCACCGCGAACAATAGTGCGATTAAGTTGCCGCAGCCACAACTAAACTTTCAGCTAGGATATTAGGTGAATTACTGATTATTATGAAAAGCTGTCGCGGCCAGCGCCTTTAACTGGCGATAAAAGTATTTTCTCACTATATATAATGATAAAATATACTTATAACCAGAAAAAGACATAAATTGTAGGAGCACAAAGATCTGCTGCTTTTCTTGACAGAGAGCACGTGACTTTCCGATAAAGCCTCGATACCAGGGGTGTAGAGCTATGAATTGGCTTAGGGTTTCTTGACATGACGGACGTCACTGTGTGAGGAGGGAGGGCTCCTGGTATAGCGCAGATATGCCAATAAAACTGATAAAGTTTACAGCAATCATTAATCTAAAATACATACTTATCACTTAAGGCATCGTGGCAGAGCCTTGTAGGAAAACTGCGAGTTGTACAGCTGTATTAAAGAGCAGTAACAAGACTGTTCAACAAAACAGAAATTTGGAACATTTATGTTGACCCACGCTGGTAAGTGAGAGGAAATACCAAAACCTAGTTCGAGTCCCACAATTTGCAGGGCATTTTCCCGGTTCGAGATTTGAGAATGAGTGAACTCCCTCTTTCGACGTATGTACGCACATACATAGATGTGCAAATTGTATAGTTCGGCTTAGGGACCCTTTATTTCGTAAGCAAATGCTGGTTATTCTGTAATCGTCATATTTTTAGCACAGGGACTTCTGTAGTTAATCTCTTTTGCATCGGAGTCTTGTGTACCAAATGTGGGCCGGCTCGACTGCAAGCAGAAGTGAAGAGGAGCAAAAGAAAATAGATGCATGCACTTACCTACTGTTTTAGAGTTGAAACTACCTGGGTAGATTTCTCGTATCTCTCTGAAATCCTCAGAGCTGCTTGTATATCAGCTTTATTCTCGTGTTATGTGATACCCGGCACTTAATGGACACAATATTGCGATTGTAGCGATAGTTCTGATCTTGACGTGCCATTTTCTTAGACATGATGAAGGATTTAGATGAGATGATGGTATAAATTCTACTTAAAGGTCACCTAGGGTAACGACGGGTAAGAGTACGCAGGAGATAAGAGTATGCAGCAGCTGTTTTGGTTACTTAGCAGCCACTGAGATGGTGGATACTCTGGTATAAGAAAGCAAGGTCAGTGCCTTAGTTGCTAAAAAAATTCAACGTGCTCCTGTTCTTTCCGCGGGAGTAAAAAGCAAAATAGGTTTCTGGACACCCTTGATATAATATTTCTTAACTAGGTACCCTTGTATACCTTTTTCTATTATCAATAGTATTGTATTGTGGTCTATCATCAGTAAGAAAGCTGAGCTGGGACTGGGCTGCAGGACCGTAGCTCACGCTAAAATGCATACCAACATGTTTATGAAGACTTTCTTCCTAAGCGAGCATGTCCGGCAAGAGTACGCAGTAGACCATTTTGCAAGAGTAAGACCTCGAGAGCAAGAGTATTTTGCATGGTTGAGAGAGAGGAAATTTTTTTCGCTCGGGACTGAGCCCATAATTCATGTTTGGAAAACCAAACATTGCAACATATTTCTTGTATATTAAGAACGATATTTGTGACATGGCCTATGCACCTAAAGCACAGCGGGATATAAATGCGTACTCCAGCCTCCTCTTTTACATGCTCTTACCGACCCACTCTGGCAAGAATACGCACGTGACTTTTATTTTTGATGGGCTCGTGGTGAGTTCCTTACAGATACATCGAGTTGAAACATGGACTATGCATAGACAATTTTTCAGGCTAAACAACCATATGAAAAAATTTTAGCTGTTAGACATATGGGAGAAAAGTGAAAGCCTTTAGAAAGTTAAGCACGTACTCTTGCACAGACTTCCCCCTACAGCAAAATACTAACCAAAACTGTTTGTCTTAAACATGCGGTCTGAACAGGTGATAAGGAATACTGTCCCATTCTATTGGTTACATAAATGACTTTATACAGTCAAATATGATGGCGCCGGGACGCAAGTATTCTGGCGCATTATTTGATTGTCAGATCGTGGTGTAGACTAAGAAAATGGTGTGCTAGATACCACGCTTTATCCATTGGAGCTACTTATTTAAGACCCCTTCTTTCCTAATACCATTCTCCAGAAATGTCTTACATCTACGCGCACTTGCTGTGTGTATGAGTGAACTGAAACCCCCTTACGACGTCATGGCTTAAAATTGTCTTTCTATCGCATATCTTATCTTAGGTACGTTCTACCTGCAAAGGTTGGTTTGAGTCAACATTGGTGAAGTTATTGCGGAAATCGCCTGTTCTAACTTTGTAGGTTGGGGAAGTTTAGATCCAGCGTTGCGTAATTTCCCAAGGGGTCTGCCCGGGCGTCAAGAAGCGTTACATGGAGTAGTACAAATAGCAAGAATATGCGTTACGCCCTTTATGGACGGTTACTTATTAGAAGCACGTACATGATTTTACATAGATTCACGGGTCCAATGGCGCGCCACGAAAGCACCACTTCGCCTCGTGTCACCGGAGCAGTCCTCTGTGTTTTGCCGGGCCCGATAAATCCGGATGGCCTCACCCATAGATAACATGTTATCTGTTATCTAGACTTTTACTGTTATCTATACCTCGCCGTATCACACGATGGGGCATGTGAAAGGGAACACGCGGGCTCAACCGTCCCGCAAGGGTGCCACTGAATGAAACAACATGTCCTGTTGTCACCACCGAATATGAAGGTGCGTATGGAGGAACAAATACACAAAAATGTCCCCGAATCAAGGGGCGGTGTGCAAAATATTAGCGATTTCATTATGTGCATGAATAATCCTTGTTCCATTACATTTACACATGGAGGGGCAATAATTCGATCTGGAGCGGGGCGTGGAGCGCGGTAATATTCCCCACTTTCAAAAACGATAAAGGTTTGTTCACACGCAGGAAAATATGCAACCGATTGTACCAAAGATTCCAACCTTTCATACTGTTCCATCTTCAATGGGGTCTACCTCATCAGCGGGAAATGTCCTAAAGGTTTGCTAACGGTAAATTGTCACGGAAATCATCACTACTTAACGGAACGATCGAATGCACGAAATTTTCCTAAACTCAACTAATTTGACTTTGAAAAAATGGGTACACATCTAACATCTTATCGGATAAATGCTTACTCACCGATTGGTAGTGACAGGCAAGGCCTAACAAAAGGTGTTGAGCAGAATGCATATTTCTAATTTTTTTACTTCCTCCGTTGCAAGCCATCTTAGAGGGAAAAGAGACTCCGTGTGCGGCTGGGTTGTCTCTTAAAATTTATATCTACAGAAAACCAATTCTGGGACAAATTTCGCTTTTAGGGAATAAGCTGCAGTTCAAAAATGCAGACTGAGAAAGACATGGAACTAAAAGCTTATGTCGAAAATCTGATAATCCCCGCGTTAAAACAGAAATTGCCCTGAAACATTTTAGATTCTCTCCCCCAGGCCCTGCTTATGGCCTAGACATACCGAAGGCTATACCACTGATTGTCTCTTACCAGTCGCAAGTGCATCAATTTTCATAAATATTAGACGTGTTTTGGTCTCGAGGGCTTACGACCTAGCTTAAAATCAATGCGGCTAGGAAGTTGCACATCATAGCCAAGTCGAAACGTTTTGAGTCAGAAAAAGAAAATGTCAACGCATTCTCGAAATTGTGTTCAACCTAATTATCGGAATCTGGTTTATTATCACGATCGTCCATTTATGGCTCTTCAGAAGCATGGTTTCATTTAAGAATTTGATATAATCAAAGCACTCCTAGGTTTGTATTCATTATACAAGCCAGTGGTAAAGCAGTTACATTACGCAATTTTACACGTTTTTAGAGTGTTTGAAAAAAGTGTTTTGAGTGGTGGCTCAGGCTCCTTATCGAATCCATGTTAATGCAAAGGAGGCCCGGTGAAGGGAGCTTAACCTAATCACGATTTTTCCGATTAGCGAGGGAACTTCTTCAGACTAATTATAAGTCCTAAATATCATTTTTGGGATTCTAGGACTACGCCTCTTATCCACCACCATCTCACAGCTGCCCAGCGTCTTCGCTCTCAATCCCGAGAGCAAACGGTTCAAGCTATGATATTGCACATGCCGTTGTGGTCTACAGCTATTCGGTAGGGAGGTTAAAGCTGGGAAAATGGTACTAGAATTTTGCTACAACACTTTCTACCCCACTGCCCCAGCTTATGTTCCTTGCTTTTATTTGGCTTACATAAGACTGGGTTGTAGAAAATAGTAAAATGATAAGAAGAATGTCCTACTAAATTCAGTGTCTGGTGGTTGTTACTGCTGCTTCCTTATAATACCATCAGCTAAAAATTATTTGACCGGACCACAGTGGGCACGGTGCCTCAGTGCCCTAGCGTTCCGCCGCCTATGGTGTTGAGTCATATCTTTGAATTACAGCTTTTATTTTCATTTAACTACTTAGCTACACGGTGCTGCGCAATTGCATGAGTGCCTCAAAATGAAAATCCTCATGGCGTACACAAACCATCTGACAACAGGAGGGCTTATTGGACTGGTAAAACTTGGGAAGTTATGAACGCACAGCCACGGTCATTACCGATAAGATTGGGCGGTGTCGAACGAAAATGTTATCAGCACTGTTGATGGGGCCAGGAAAGGCTGGGGGGGGTGACGAGGATGGGAGCCGCTTAGGCCGATTCGACCACGCGCAGTGGGGTGCCCGAGATAAGCAACAGGAATAGGATTAGTTGTGTGATGTCTGTAAAAGAACCCACGGATGATGACCACAGGACTAACTCTCTGAGGAAATACATCTGCTACAGAGGCTGGTGAACAAAAAAGGGCCTCTCAGTCTGTACGTTGTTCATTGCTGCGCTATGGATTTATATTTATGAGGCTTTGAGATATACCAATTGTTAGGAGTCAGTAAGGACATCCGCTGCCGTGTTACCTAGCGCGCCTGCTGCTGGCTGCCCCAGGGCTGATCAGTCCGTATTTCGTCGAATAAAGATTTCACTAGCGACTACCTATACCGAGATAAAAAGTCACACAATATTAGTTCAAAACATAAATAAACATGCGATCACGGAGCTCTGAATTTTCAATCGCGGAATAGCGATAGTGGACCACCCACTATAAGGTCGCATACCAAGCACTGAATTATTGCTAACGGCTTCTTTGTATCTCCGCTATTCTACCCCAGAAATGATTATTTACATCATTGCCACTATTCAACATTTTGTTGCAAACATCTCTTTGTTGGTTTGGTTATTTGAGGAATGTGTGTACTTAAGTGTTTGGGCAGGGGGTTTTTGTCCTTAGCTTGTCCTCAGAAACCTTGTCCTCAGCTAAGGGGTCAACCAAAAATACATAAATAACGGATGCCGATGCGCCCAATGATATCTGGGACCGAGGAACGCGCCGCAAATTAGCAAAAGTGTTAGCCAAACCGCTGAGCCAATCTTTAGGAAAAATAAGTGGTACACATGGCAAGAACTGCGCCGAAATTATTGAAACTTAAAATTGCAAATATGACCAACAAAACCTACCCTAGTTTTGATGTTCGCCCACTCTTAACTAACGTGCCTGTAGCCAGTCCGTTAGAAACCATACGCACGTTGATAGATAAAATTGATGAGAACATGTTACTCTTTCCAAAATCTCAGTACACTGAGCCAGTGACTCTGAATGCAATTCTGTACGTTCGAATTCAATGGGCAGGAGTATTCTCAGATAAGCGACCTTGTCTTGGGTTCACCCTTAAGCCATGTAGAGGCCTGCCTTTACATGGAGCTGCTAGAGGTAAAATATTTCCTCACGTTTATTGGGAAAAATTGTATGTGGCTTACACATGTAGATGATGGACTTTTAGTTGCTCCAAGTGATGTCGATTTAAATGAGCTGAGCTGATCGAGTTAAATCAGCTGAACTCTGTAGAGCCAAAATTCAGTTTACTGTTGAACACGGGACATATAAACAGCTACCTTTCATCGACAAACCTGATCGTGCATGACAAGGAAGCATCTAAATTCTAAGTCTACCGAAACCTTCTTTAAAAGAGCATTACATGCATTACTTCTCTGGCCACTACGAGCGAAAAATGTTGGGTGGTTATCGGTTTATTTCTTCGAGCTTTCCAAATTTGCACAGACGAATATCTTCACGACGAAATACAACACATCTTTCGAGTTTTCGAAAAGCTCAAATATCTTAAAGGACTTCTTATTGGGCTTATGAATAAAACGAAATCTATTAATACGGAAGGTAAAGTAGTCTCGAGAAAGAAACCGACCAAACTACCCAACACATACACATCCCAAACTCGAAATATTTCATTTCACCACATCATATCTAACAATACGGGGATAAAGACATCTATCATGTCAGAAAAAACCCGGAGAAATTGTTAGGCAAAAACCTTCACAAAATTCTCTCTGTTAAAGTATATTATACACAATTCTTTGTTCCAGCCCATGCCAAACGCCAAGCTTTGGAGAAACGGAGAAGGGAATAAAACACGTTTGGCTGAACATAAGCGTGACAACAGAGACCACGCCAAAATGGATTATTTCTCCATATATATAAATACAACTATAATCCGAAATTATAAAAAGTGTAAGATTTTAGAACGGGGAGAGTCAAAATCCATACGAAAGGCATTAAAAACGGCTAAAAAATAGGAGATTCATTTAATAAGAAACAGGGGTTTTTACATGGGCTACAGCGGCAGCAGAGGTAGCCCTTCGATTATACCGGAGGTAGCCGGTATAATTACCTGTCAATATCCCTTCCTGGTCATCGCATGAGCTCAGGGATTATACCGTTGTCACCGCTGTCGTCGTCGTCGGGTGGGATTACAAACTCGGCATGACTCCAGCCCGATCCGTCTGCTTATTACCGGCGCCCCGCTGGGCCCGGTCTCCCGCGCTTTCTGTGTGGTCCTTGGTGCCCCTGCTAGATCTCCTGTTCCCACCAACAGCCCTCATAATCCCTGCTGCCTTTGGCCTGTCCCACCCTTGAATAATTAGAGAGGTTATACCCCCGCTAATCTCCGGGCCTTATCAGGGGTATAAGCTCTCACTTTGTCATGGTTTGCCGCCACCGCACGTGTTTCAGGCAGAGTGAATCAGGTTCCCGTCTTGGTGTCCTTTGGTTTTCCAATGATGGTCAGACAATAAAAGCAGTGTTGCTTACTTTTGTGATATAACAAGCGCTTTAAATGAACTTAAGAACGAACCTCACTTATTCTGCCTGTATCTCAATTCCCCTTACTGGGATGTTGTGCTGGAAGACTTAGTTGACAACATTTCATACAACCCGACCCAGCTTGGCCTGGCTATACGGAGGCTTTTGGAAAGCTTATAACTTTGCGAGTAACTGACTTAATTGAATTGAAATTGGCATCATCAGCTGACTACATTAATTAGATATATAACATCAAAACACTGAACAATATACATAAATAAAATGTACTTGAATTCAATGCATTGCAAGTTGATAAGATGTTCACTGGCCTGTCCCCTCGAATCCGGGAATGAAAAAAAACGCTGAAGATTATCTTCAGCGTTTTTTCCATTTCCGGATTCGAGGACAGGCCAGTGAACATCTTATCAACTTATCATCATGCTCCTCGCCGCAGCACTTCAAAACTTATCAATTCATTACAATTTCAAGCAAAGACCATGCTGTACACACCAGGGTTTTGTGCTCCCCGAGTCCTTGCAATACCTCCTGAAGAAACAGGTTATAGAAAGAGGAAATGTCTTTGGGGAACTATAGTGATGGAAACCGAAATATGTGCAGCTGAAAAGCGCATGTGCGTTGCAAAAGTTGTATATTTCCGAAGAGTTCCTTGATTGTTGTTGCGCTATATTAAGCCAAATGATAATTTCATTAAAAAACGTAAAATGGAACATAATTTAAGCTATATAAAATTGCAGACCTCTCAATGTATTCTTTGCTGTTCACGCAAATTGACCTGAATTGATATATTCATTGAATGCGACTCAACTAGCTTCCCTTAACCACAGAAAGTTAACACGAATATTGTGTTGCTGAAGAAGAAACAAAAATAATTGAGAAGTTCTGAAAATTCTTACAAATCAGGTTGCCCGTTTGAGATCATTTAGTGTGTACTGCTGCAAAACGCTTTATATGGTTCAGAAACGCACACTCCTGGAATGACTAGAGCGCGTGCTCGGCTACCGGTAGAAGTTACCTTCTACTGGTTATAAGTTTATATGATATAATATTGCCTATTTCCTCAAATCTGGGACTCACAATTGAGAAAAATTCCGTGTAATTATATCTTCAGACACAGGCAATCATCAGAATATCGATGCTGTAAGAGATTGTTGGAAAACTTATGGGTGATAGTTGAGCAGAGACCTCGACAATTTGAGGCTACGTATTCTTTCTGTGCACTCGAGGAGAAGGAAGGAATTAGTTTTCCTGGAATTAGTGGCTGCAATCACCTGCAGCGATTTACAAAAACCATGGGGGTTGCGGTGCCATGAGGGAAGGGCTCGATTTCCACGCCTCTTGCCCGGGTTCAAATCGCCGGGCGGGTATTCTGCATTAGTCTCTTCGATGCCCATTGTACACTTCCAACAGGTTGAGAGTTGGAGGCACCATAAGACCTATTCAGTTTGTGTGTCGTAAAGCCTCAAAGCTGCATCTGCCAAAACCATGGAACACAAAAAATACAACAAGACGTACTGAAAAACGAAAATAAATAGATCGCTTGTAGCCAGCTGAGGGCCCCACAAACAGCATAAAAGAAGGCATGCCCGATAAAACAATTAGGAGAGAGAAGCATGCTGGGTCACAATAAACTAATAACTTACGGAAAAATGCGGGTAGATTATCGATATGTTTGTGGTTTCATTGGCAGCCTCGTCGTTATCATGAATGTGAGGACGAGATATATCAAAAAGCTTCTTTCGTTCACTTTTTCTTTCTTTATATAAAAACGGTACCTTATACTAGACTTGTCGATGACTCAACTGTGACAGCCTAGCGACTGACTCTGATTCTGACTTGACTGACCACGATGAAATGGTGAGTCGGCTGAGACTCAGCCCAAATTCAGAAGTAAGCTGATTCAACTCTGACTCAAATAAGTATTGAGTCGGTGTCGACTCCGCCTCAGCGTAATGACGAAGTATACACACACTAAGGCATATTGCCTTCAATGATATGCAAATTGCAATTAATTTATTCATGACTTTAACTATTTACTAACTGAGAATGTATTTCAATAATATGCTGGTTGCAATACATTTATTACTATTTGCTTTTCAGGAATGAAGAAGAAGGATGCGAATTACTAACAGGTGAGTGAGATCAAGGGCCTGAGGGCTTTTAATTTTGAGTGTATGTCGCCCATGAGTAAAATCTTAATTGAAGCAATAAGCGATGTTCCAAATGCGAAGAACAGGAATAATTGTTTTATTCTTATGATATTTTTAGTGTAAATGTTCGTCCCAGTATATTGTGAACAATGCTGTGACGGCTTCAGCTCAAAAACCTATACTATACTGCACTGCACAATGCGCCTCAGAAACAAAACAATGAACATTTTCCTCGTCTTCCTAAAAAAACTCTAGAAAATTGGTTTTTGAAAGAAGTATAACTACAACATAGCCCAACTCAGATCTGATCGAGCAAAACCAGCAGAGAATTTGTTACGTGTAACTAGTTTAATTGCAGCATATTCTCAATTTTGACAAGAACAGATTTAAATTAGCAGTGCTGTTCGCAAAATTGCCGTTACAAAGCAGGATGACAAGCCAAGTGACTTTAGAATTGGAATACTTGTATTTATAAGCCAATTAACTTTAGAAAAACACTCCTTTAGTATCTCCTATTCTATGTAGTGCAGTCTTGCCGTCAGACTACCAGAACCTAAATCTCTAATATTTGTGTTGCGAACAACGACGGCTTAGTGACTGGCGTGGCGCGCACAGCCGCAGTGAATAACAAATAATAATAATCATTATATTCTTGGGAGAGGTGGCTTGTGAGAGCCCTGATGTATATTTTTATGTCAGTTTTACGGCTTGAAATTGTTTAGCCAATGCCAGAGATAGGACTGAGTTTCGCTCGTTATTTCGTTCGTTCGTATATTTTGTCTAAGATCCACTGCGGGTGTTTTTCACTTGACACGTTATCTTGTATAGGGTAAGGGCGGGTAAGAGTACGCAGGAGATAAGAGTACGCAGCAGTGGTTTTGGTTACTTAGCAACCACTGAGATGGTGGATACCCTGGTATGAAAAAGCAAGGTCAGTGCCTAGGCTGCACCAAAAAATCAAAGTGCCTCGGGAGTACAGAGCAAATTAAGTTTCTGGGAACCCTTGATGTAATATTTCTTAGCTAGGTAAACTTGTAGACCATGCTTCCATTATCAAAAGTATTGTATTATGGTCTGTTATCAGTAAGAAAGCTGAGCTGGGACTGAGCTGCAGGACCGGAGCTGACGCTTAAACGCCTGCCAACATGTTTATGAAGACCTGCCTCCCAAGGGAGCATATTCGGCAAGAGTACGCAGTAGACCATTGTGCAAGAGTGCGCATGCTTAAGAGATAGGAAAATTTTAATTTTCGCTCGGGACAGAGGCCGTAATTCATATTTGGAAAACCAAACGTTCCAAGCTAGTTCTTGTATATTCAGAACGATATAAAATCATACAATCGCCTAGTTTGACGACAAAAAACTTCGCGACATGGCCTATGCACCTAAAGTACAGCGGGGCATCAATGCGTACTCCAGTCCCCTCTCTTGCGTACTCTTACCGACCCACTCCGGCAAAAGTACGCATGTAATTTTTTATTTTTGATGGGCTCGTGGCGAGTTCCTTTCAGAGTCATCGAGTTGAAACATCGATCATACATATACAATTCTTCAGGCTAAATAACCATATAACATTTTTAGCTGTTAGACATATAGGAGAAAAGTGAAAGCCTCCAGAAAGTTAAGTGCGTACTCTTGGACGGACTTCCCCTTTAAGTAAGCAATCGGGATATAGGCTAAACACACAAAGTAGATTAAATTAGGAAATATCTAAAAGTGAAAAGAGCAAAACGACTAAAGCTTAACACGCGCATTGACGGGGGTGGGGTGCGGGTACCCGCCCCCCTCGGGTTTTTCGAAGATAGCAAAAAAAAAAACGGCGGCGCGCAGCGCCGCCGTACATGGCCTACCTTTTCCCTCGTCATTTTTACAACTTCTGTGAAAGTTTTATGGTTAGGTCATTTCAGGTCAGGTCACCAGTACAGGTGAAGTGACCTGACCTCAAAAAAAGTTTAAGATACCATAAGTCGGAGCAGGGTAAAGTTATCCGACTAAAACTCATATCAAATAATGGGCCCACCGAGTTCTCTAAAATATGTTCTGGTATTTTTGATATCGATGACCTAAGGTCAGGTACGATGCATGACCTCTCCATTGAAAATACATGGGAAAAATTGTTTTTACTGAATAACTCAGTAACGGATAGTGATAAAGGGTTTATTTTAGCTGCGTTAGACTCGCCTGGGCTTTGCAGTTCTAATGATATGAATTATTTATAATGTGACCCTGACCTAATAATTATTGGGGCTATCGAGCACCAACTGCCAGGGTCATATGGCGTCGCCAACTCTTTCCCTGTTGGAAGGGTTTCTCGGGAGCCAGCTTGCCCTTGACCCTGACCTGGCCTCAGGTCAGGTCAAATCCTTGATTTGACCTAGCAAGGTCAAATTATATATCATTCGATTCGGCTTACTGCGAGAATTCATATAGTTCAAGTCGGTTTGCTCTATCTTTACTTGTTCAGATGTAATGGCCGAAAAACTTAATTTACGTGTTATCCCTATTACGGGATGTTTTGACCTCTCGTGACCTTAAATGTGACCTGACAAAAAATGGTTCAAATATTTTCGATGAAGAAGTAGATGGGCTACCCAACACCGTTCACGGTTTTTCGCTACCTACCGTGGTTCTCGAGATCTTAGGGGGGCGTGTACCCGCCCCCTCGTCAAAGCGAAGGTGGCTCAGACCCCCGTCAATGCGCGTGTTAAAGTTAAAAGTCACAAAATATCCCAGTACAGTTAAGACATAATAAAAACAGACAATAGCTGGGCTCATTCGCGGCGAGACAGAAGCATGCTTCTTGTCATGGTCTAAAAGGTACACTGTCGACCACTGTAAGCTGGTTGTACATTTGTACGCCTCGGTAGATAAGCCTTCTCCTCCCTGCTTCTCTGCGTACACGTGGTTTCATAAGGTTTTGCAATTGTCGTGTGAAGTGAGCATGTATTGTACTGGCAGCAACTCCTATTGCACTGGTCAAATACGGGGGAGTACCATTAACCAGAACAGAATGCACAGCACATACTGAGTGATACTCAATTAGTTGTTCCGCACTCATCCAGCGCAACCGGCTCAAAACATCGGATGTATGGTCGCATTGGCGACGCCCACTTACTATTTGCGCACTGAAATGTATAGTCTTTTGAGGGCGGCGTGTTTGACTAATATTACCTGACCCATAAATCCATAGACAAGAACGGTTTTTGTTTTGTTAACGACTTCTTTATTTTCCATGTGCAGGCAGTGTCTATACCTACCAGTGGATGTCATCAAATCACGACAGATAGTACTTAGAAATAAGCAGTTACCAGTTGAAGACCTTAGCTGTCTGTTTTGACCCATTTCAGTGCTTTTGTGCAAAATTATATTTTGGTACTATTTATCTGGTCGTTATATCACTTAGTTGTTTAGTGTTTTTAGTCAAACGAAGGAGAAAAATAGGAAAATGGGGATGTGGTTTCCAAAGAGTAAATTATTGCATGGGCTTAGGAATTTGTATGCTGTTCACCCTCAAAGTTGACAAAGTCGGATTTTGGGCCAAAGAACAATTTAAGGGGCATGATTGTTTCATACTATTGCTAAGATTAAACTCAAAATAACTGACAGATGAGTGGGCTTTTAAAACTATATTTTACATGTATGATATTTGTCTAACGACTGTTCCTGACATGGTTCTAGTGTGTATATCAACATACATAATTACTTATCATTGCCCAATAACAATCTGAACTCCTTAACAACAATTAGTTATGAATTTCAGGGCCAGCTATTATCGCTCACTGGTCAATGGTTTCATTTTCAGCGTGTTCTCAGCTGAAGTTCTATCCATTCTGTTTATGCTTTACATGGAATCATGAATGTATGTACAATAACTTTTATTACTACCCGGCTGCATGCAGCCTAGATACTCTTAGATAACCTCAATGGCCATCGACCTTGGTCATCAATTATGGTATGCTTGTTTTACGTCTGGTCTTTCTCGATCGTTCTAAATAGGTGCATGTAGAGGTAAACATAAAGACATCAAGGTGTTCTCCTGGACCCAATAATTCGGGTGATATGCAATATGACCTTGTTAAGTCAAACTCTGACATTGAATATAGGTTAAGGTCAAATAATCATATTTCAAAGTCATGTTGCATGCCAGTCAAATCCATGGCTAATGCTCGTTGCTATGATACCAAATTTATGATTGTATCTTGCTTCGTGCAAAAGTTGTATATCTGCACAAATAATTTCGATAGCCATGTCATTTGGTGAACTCTGGAGTTTTGGGTATTGAACTGGCCTCAGAATTGATGGCAATACGCATACTTTTCGTTTCAATGGCTTTCGAATGATGTTTAGAAACTTGATGTAGAACTGCCAGAAGCCTAGTTACCCCTGGTTTTGTCAGCTTCATTTTAGAGAAACAGAATCGCCTCCCATCGGTTTAGAAATAATATCATACCTCGTGGACCTGACCCGACCTAATGCCAGTTTGTGGTCGTAAGTTACAAATAAATCACCCTGCAGACATGCAAAGCGATGCGCGTCTCGTTTAACTAGCTCGCAATAATCTGCGATAAACTGGGGGGGGCCTCACCCAGGTGGTGAGGGGTTAAAACGTCAGGTTTCTTTTGGATGCTGTCCGGTGTTTTCAATGACGGATTCAAGGCTCGAGTTTGGGGGCAGGGGAATAAACTGGGCTGAGATTCTAATGAGCGGTTTTGAGAGGGGGACAGAGAGCGCATGACTTCCTTTGCTGGAGACACTTTTTGAAGTTTGGGATGGAACGTACAAACGTCGTGAGAGGGAAATGTTGACTGGTATTTTGGATTTTTTCTCTTATAGATCCCCAAGTTTCAGCTGAAGATTATATTTGACTAATAAGAAATAGGTATTTTATGTAAAGTAACCATCTTTCGTGTACGTTAATAAAACCTGTTGAGCACAATTATAAAAATACATGTTGGTAGGATATATTTCCGAGACTGTGCACAACTGGGACAGCAGTGAGATGATTAAACGCTATTGGAATAAAAAGTCTAGCCCAGCACTTTGACGCAAATAAAATTGAGTCAGTCTGGCTGCCCAAGGAAGCGTTGGCTGACGTTCTGGATGGCATGGTATCCGCTAGATGATACATCCCCATATGCTGTATGTAAATAGGTGCGGACGTTCTTGTTGTCATGGTAACTGCTAGGTGATACATCACCGTATGCTGTATGCAAACAGGTGCATATATTCTGGGTGCCATGGTATCTGCTGTGTGATAATTGTTTTAATAATTGTTTACTGAGATATACAGAATCCTTACGGTGTTTATATTGATCTGATTAGTGAGATCCTTAGGATTTAGCATTGATGTTCATATAGTCCAGGGGAAAGGGCAGCGGATTCAAGGTATGATATAAATGAAGACGTATTTTGTGACTGGGATGCTATCACAGATGAAATTGCTGACCACCAGGCCTTGCTAATCCTTCTCTTCCGGATATCATATAGTCGCGCAGTCGAGCGTCCAGAAGTCCCAAGTAAAAATGTAAGCGTAATATTGCAGCCAACCATAGGTGGATCCAGGGGGCAAAGGGGGCACGTGTCCCCCCCCGATCAAACCTCTGCACCCCCTGAAATGGTCACGACGCCCCCTGAAAGGTTGATGGCGCCCCCCTGAAATGTCGCTTTCCACCCCCCCAGGATGCGAAAATCTGCGCCCACCGATAGAATTTTGCGCCCACCTGACATATTTTTCCGGTCAAAAGTGGCACCCCCTGGTCCGGATGGCGCCCCCTGGAAGGTGTCCCCCCCGATCGGCAACCCTGGATCCGCCTATTCAGCCAACTACCTACACACTTCGACCCCATGACGTGTTCATCACTATCTCTGGCTGGGGGGGGGGGGTTGCGCCGCTAGCCTTGTGGTCATTATCCCTGGGTTCGCTGTCATACTTCACACCTTATCTTCACATCTTGGCAACTAGTTCCAGCACCTCCACTTACCATGGGCGCCCCGCTGCGCGTGGTATTCAACTCCCCCTTTTGCCGTCTCTGATCCCCCGTCCACCCAATTTACCCAGAAATATTTCCTATTCACATCAACAGCGCTCATAATCCTGTCCTCTGGTACGTCCCACTCTTTTCGATATTGACAGTGGGTACAGCCTTTTAATTTCACAGGTTCTACCAGTCTCATAAGCTCTCTCTTTGTAGTCACTTGCCGTTGCTCTGGGTGTTTACCCCTCTGAGGTACTTATTTTATGGTGCAAGGCAACACAGTCAATTCGAATTGTTTGACTGGTACTAGCATATGAAGGTTTACAGAAGCAATGTTGATATATTCCATTATGCTGTAGCGAGGAGGATAGTTAAAAGATGATAAGCCATGTGACCGTCACCGAACACAGCAGGCACTAAAAGTACTTGAGTGAATCATACCACTGGCCATCTCGACACAGCACAGCACAGTGCCCCATTGAGCAGCAGATCAAAGCCCTGCCGGCCACGGAAGCACACAAATATGGCGCAGATGTTCTGTCACAAACAATGTTCAGCGAGGTCTTTCGGTGCAACGAAGTGGGGTTAAAGACTGGAAGTCACGGTGCAGGTGAACATGGTCACTGCCCGGGGCTTGCAAACCTCCATTTTTCCAGCTCACTTAACAGCGGATTATTTCTATCTGAGCATCACGACGAAATGTCGTTTCACTGGCAATCATGAAACATACAGTTTGAGGCCAAATGACCTCTGATATTCTGGCGCCCAGTGATCCCGTTGTATTAGAGATCTTCCACTTTCAAGTATCTCTTCATAACTTGAGCTGGCGCGGAGTTGACTCGTCTCCGTTGCTGTTTGCGCCGTTGTCACGTCTCAGGAGGTGCTGTCGGCAATCCCGCTCCCTAGCCCTGCAACAGAAGGCAAGAGGAGCCTATCCAGGCGGTCATTGATGGCTGGCATCAGCTTCGGCGATGGTAGTTTTTCAGTTCTCTTTTGTAGCATCACCGCACCCTCAGAAGGCCTCACCGCTTTGCACAAAAATAGGTAGCCACGTGGATGCTTCTGAATCTTGTTGCTCAGTCCACCAGCGCCAAGGGCCCGATTTTATATTTTTAAGGTAAGCACATTCCCGCATTGCAGCCTCTCTTGCTCAGTCTCGATATATTTGTAATTTTTGGTGGTCTTGAAGCACGCATTTGGGTCTCTTGGCACACTACGGTGCTCTATTTTTAATTTCGTTCGAGTTAACATCATCCTTGTGCTGGTACCTTTCCAAAAAGTAGCGTGATGTGACCCACACTCCGAACCTTTTGTTAGTAATCTCTCTTTTCACTGGGTCATTTAAGTTCTGGTACTAGCTTTGCACTGGAGTACGCTATGTCTCAGTTTTGAACGAAACAGTTCAATTCGTGATTCCGAATGGCAGAACGGTTTTGGATTATATCAACGTTTTCAATTATCTAGTAACTGCACAGCTTAAGACAACAACATTGCCTCTCATATGCAAACACAATTTCATCTCAAAGGGTACAGGTGGTGCTTAAAAATGTCAGTCCTGCTTTCGCAAGTTTCCTCTTTAGGGGCATATCTAGGACGCATAAAAAGTATTCCTACCACACACCCTTTATTTGTTCCAGATGACAGCCTCCATTTGGCACATTAAAACCATGCCAAATCCACTTGCGGTCACCTTCCAAAAGCAGGCCATTGTGATCAGATGGCATGGGTACCATATTCTCCTTAACCCACTTTATTACCTTTGTAACGTTAGGGTATACCCTGGTGCAATTTTAGACTGGAAAAGTCTTGGGGGCCCTTACTATTGAAATCAATATCTTATCAATGCCTTATGTCTGCTGAAGATGTCTAATAAGTCCAATGTTGTGGTTCTACTTAATTTTCCTTTGCCAGAGGTAACAAATCTCCACACCAGCAAGAAGTCAAGATCTTGTAATGTTTCTCCCTGGTGCGAAACGAAACAGATTTAAACTTGTTTATTTGCGCCACAAATGAATAAGAATGCAAATGAAGCGTTTTTAGCAAAACGCTATCATTACAAGGACTCAAAAAGGCAATTTTCGGTTTTGTTGTTTATATATATATATGTTTCACGTTTGCAACTAGTCATTGAAGCAAGTTATATGTATTTACAGCCACCAGTACCACAATCGCGCTTCGCAGGCAGGTTCATAGGAAGTCGCGGCTGGAGAGACCTCTTCTCTCATCGGAACGTTAGCATTACCTCACATTGTCATGATTGCCAATATTCACCTCATGTCACGTGACCAGCAAGGGAGGACGTGAACGACAGGGAGTGGGCTTTTACATTCATTCTCTGCAAAGGGCAAGTTCAGTGACAATTTAGATATCCAGCAAGTGGTTCTTCGGCATATTTTATCACATGGTTATGACAGTTCTTATACCATTATGAAAGATCTACATCCCCTTTAACCCTATTTCCGTCAGGCTCCCGGCTATCCCTATTTCCAGCAAGGGAGGGGGGCAATATCGGCCCCCCTAAGATCTCGTAATCTATCCGGCCTATTTTGAAAGTTCAAAGTGCTATAGATTTCCCTGACGCTAACCGTTATTTTGAAAAAAACGAAAATTTCAAAATTCTGATTTTTAAGGGGAAGTTCGTGCAAAATATACAATTTTTGTGTATTTTTTAGATTTTCCATAACCCTTGTCTCCATTGTACGATTTCCACAGAACTAGTTCAGATTTACAAATAATTGACTCAAAATTGTCATATACTCCAATTACGCAAAAATTCGAAATTGAATGGCAGTTCCAGGACCAGGACTATGAGGGGAAATATATACAACCTAAAAAGTTTTTGTTACGCGGATTAGAAGCCGTCATATACTGCTTGGCATTTTTGACACATAAATAAATGAAAAAAACGAAAAACTCATCAGGGGCGGATGCAGTAAGGTAAATAGTGAGGTAAAATACATACCAACAATATGCGAGTGGTATGCATGAGTATATTAGTCCCTCGACTAGTTGAAATTTATTTCTGATAATTTTTACCCTCCCATAACAGCTCTGGGAAAGGGGTGATATAGGCGGATCAAAAACTCTCGTCGTGTGGGGGTGGGGGTGATTGGAAACACATTTTCAATATACGACGATACTGAGTCGCGGCGGTGATACTGGCTGGAAATATATATTTTGAAAATGTAATGTTACCCCCTCAAATACTGACACTTTTCCGCCATTGGTAACACGTTCCGTATGCTGCTGTCTCTGTGATCTGCCTATGGGCGAAATATTTCCTTAGTCGTTCCTGAAACTGAATACATACAGAGCATGCTAGTCTCGCACAAAGCTCTAAGTGAACAAACATATGCTTTTATATTTGTGATTTACTCTACATTATAGTGACTGAACACGCCTCTGGTGATCTAAAATTTGGTAAAACTATTTTGAATTTTCATATACCCAATTGTATTCGCCCTGGCATGGCTGTAAGCAGTCTTTTCACTTACTAACGTTTAGTCCTTCTTGATAACATTCCCCCCCCATTTTGAACTGCTATAACCGCCCCTGATGAATACAAATAGTGACAATTGTGAATGCACTATCATCTCACATAACAAATGATATAATAAAACTATATAACTGGCATCAGGATCAGCAGAGACGGCTTCCTTTTACAAAGAACCCACCGCATACGATAATACTTGGTTTGTGGATAGAACCTCCCCAAAAAACCCAGCCATAGCTCCGCCCCTGGTAAATATGTAATCTTGAAAATTTAAGAAAACCTGCCTGTACTAGTTTTAGGAAAAGTCAGGAAGTTTCAAAGTTCTATCGCAAGCCGTTTCGGAGATATTGTTGAAAAACCTGAAGGGGGGAAATATTAGCTCCCCTGCCGGAAATAGGGTTAAGACCGGTCATTTTGACACGGGAGATGCTTTTATGTTTTTTTCGAGACGATAATTCAACTATCGCTATGGTCTTATTAAGGGAAGCATAATTTTGGCCAGGACCTACATATGTGTACGCCCCTGGCCAAGATCAATTATACTATTACCTTGTATGGTAGAAAGCTTGGGGTGCTTCTGAAAAAAACGCTCGAATATTTACGACATATTACGATAGAAAAACAGTAAAAAATAATTTGCATGCATGAGACTTTGCCTGTAGCCAGGGTCTGAAGCCAGAAAATCCTTTCTAGACACTTAACAAGAAAAAGGGGCTCCATCCACCGATCCAGACCGATGTTTTAGTGGGGCTAAATTGCAATTCTGGACGACACGATGTGCCGAATGTAGGAAATTCCACCATGATCTAGAGGTTCCACCTAGTTGTCTGAAGTCCCCTCACAATATCAGTCGGGACATGCGATAATCATGTAAGGCATTCCGAGTAGTAATACGAGGACAGAACGAAGCTCATGATTTCTCCATGTCAAAGTTACCCACGGATAGAGCGTGGATCTAAATGGGAGGGGAAACTGGTGCATTGCTCCACGTCTGGCTCTCCCACTCTGCCATGCTGGTATTTCGTGACACGGAAACCTCATCCGACGGCAGGACCGTCAATAGTTGTCTTTGGTGATTCAGCCAGGAGGTACATACATACATATATCTCCTACTAATGGAAATTTATGCCATTGTCAACTGAGATAAACAAGGAGCGTACTTGGACCAGAAACATTTCCATGAATGTGAGGTGAAGGCAGGAAAGTTTCTTGGAAATATCACTGCTCAATCTGCGTTTAAAGATAAATTCCAGCGATCAATTGCAGCTAGCTGAAACCGACTTTCCCCTACGAAAGTGATGAAATCTATACATTTTCCTCCCCTGAGCTCGCATTAGCATTAGCACCGGGGGTCCGGCGCCACCTTCGCCCCACCGAGCCATCGATGGCTCCCCCTCTAACTCCGAAAATATGGGGGTTAGCGCAAATCTTCAAAGTGCATTAGAAAGCTCGCGTGAATTCAGTAAGAAATTGCTTTACACATTTAAGCGCTCAGGTCAATGGTTTGACCTCCAGAGGTCAAGAAAGGTCACGATAGGCTATTTTCACTCAAATATGCAATGCTTAAGAAAACTGAGCATAACTCCTATGCCATTAAAGTTATTGAGATCTGGTTAAGTACATTTGATAGGAAATTTCCAGACCTCTTTCCGCTATGTGAAACGTAAGGACCTCCCGCCAGTGGTTTGACCTCCAGAGGCCACCTCGTGACCTAATATGACCTGAGGTCACGAAAGGTCAGGAAGTGACCTTGCCGTATATCAAATGAAAGCCAGTGACGAAACACACACGATGGTGTTTGTTTCAGCGCTCTAGCTTAATTAGGTCAAAAGTTATTGTCAAAATACTGCTTTTGACCCCTGGTGACCTTGGATGACCTTGAAAAAGTTAAAGGGCAGATATGACCCCTTAGATCCGTGAAAGGGTGTCCAAAAATGCTGTTCTGAGCAGTCTGAGTATTTGCAATCATTTGTGTGGCTTTTAGATCATGAGACAGCTTTTCCGCTTCCCTTTCCAATGGGAGAGGTCGCCTTGTGACCTGACCTCAGGTGACGAAATCGGAAAATCCCGGATATACACGTTGTAGACCCTGAAAGGTTCATGAAGTGCAGCAGGTTTCAAATCGATCAATTAAGAAATGTAGCTCTTATAGAGCTTCAAAGTTGAAGTGAGGTGACCTTGGTTGAACTCGCCTGGTGCCCTGACCTTGGGTGACCCGGGGTAAAAATTTTTAGGGATGGTGGGAAAATGATGAGGTGAGAGATAGAGCCCTCAACCGCGGTGCTGCGCCTCTTCGTTTTTCTGCTATCTTGAAAAAAACTTAGGGGGGCCATCGATGACCCCGGTGGGGCGAGGGTTAAGTGGTAACAGCCATAAGTGAGCTTCGGAGGCCACGCTGCTCACATTGCAGAAAATCTACAACAGGCATACCATGTCCACGGTGATCTTGGTACTTTGATAATTTGTCTTGTCCTCTCACTTACTACCACACTTCCCTATTACCGCGATGCAATGCTCATGTGAGCCTTAACCCGCGCCCCACCGGGGGTCCGGCGCCACCTTCGCCCCACGGGGGGCCATCGATGGCCCCCCCTCTAACTCCGAAAATATGGGCGTTAGCGCAAATCTGCAAAGTGCAATAGAAAGCTCGCGTGAATTCAGTAAGAAATTACTTCGCATGTTTTAGTGCTCAGGTCAATGGTTTGACCTCCAGAGGTCAAATTAGGTCAAGATCGGCTATTTTCACTCAAATATGCAATGATTAAGCAAACTGGGCATAACTCTTATGTCATTAGAGCTATTGAGGCCTGGTAAAGTGCATTTGATAGCAAATTTCCAATACTTTTTCCGTTATGTGGAACGTAAAGACCTCCCGCCAGTGGTTTGACCGCCAGAGGTCACCTCGTGACCTAATATGACCTGAGGTCACGAAAGGTCAAAAAGTAACCTTGCCGTATATCAAATGAAAGCCAGTGACAAGACAAACACGATGGTGTTTGTTTCACCGCTCTAGCTCAATTAGGTCAAAAGTTATTGTCAAAATACTGTTTTTGACCTCTGGTGACCTTGGATGACCTTGGAAAAGTCAAAGGGCAAATATGACCCCTGGGATCCGTGTAAGGGTGTCCAAAAACGTTGTTCTGAGCAGTCTGAGTATTTGCAATCATTTTTGTGGCTTTTATATCATGAAATAGCTTTTCCCCATGCTTTTCCAATGGGAGAGGTCGCCTCGTGACCTGACCTCAGGGCACGAAATCGAAAAATCCCGGATATACACCTTGTAGACCCTGGAGGGGTCATGAAGTGTAGGAAGTTTCAAATCGATCGACTTTGAAATGTAGCTCTTACAGAGCTCTAAAGGTGAAGTGAGGTGACCTTGGTTGACCTCGTCTGGTGACCTGACCTTGGGTGACCCGGGGTAAAAATTTCAGGGATGATGGGAAAATGATGCAGTGAGAGGTAGAGCCCTCAACCGCGGTGCTGCGCCTCGTCGTTTTTCTGCTATCCCGGAAAAACCTTAGGGGGGCCATCGATGGCCCCCCCGGTGGGGCGAGGGTTAACCCATTACCGCCTGTGTGTCTGATTGTACTCCTCGGTTTTTCGCGAATAATTCCGAGCTTATTTAAATGAGACGTGCGTCGCTTTGCAGGTCTCTAGGGTAATCCATTTTATAACTTTTGATAACAAATTAACATCAGTTTAGGTCAGGTCAAAAATTTATGACGTCATTTATAAAACCTTGTAAGGTGAATCTGTTCTTCTAAAATGAGTCTGACAAAACCAGGATGTTACTCGGCTTCTAGAAAAGCTAGATCAAGCTGCTAAACATCATTCGAAAGCCCATGGAACTAAAATATGAGTGCTGTTATTTATTTTGAGGTCAGGTCAATACCATGGTCAACAGAGCTCACCAAAGGTCGAGGGTTTCCAAACTGTTTTTGCCTATAACTTTTGAACGAAACAATATACAGTTCTAACACGCGCACTGGAGGGGGCCTCGGAGGCCCCCACCTGTTTTTCCGACGTGGCCGGGGAACTACCCTTAGCCGAAAAGCGATACTCAGCCACATTGGACAGAATTTAACGGTGCGTGGACTGGTACAATAATTTTGAAAATCGGTCGCAATTTTGTGACTTATTCGCCTTCAAAGTCAAACCTACATTTTGAGATCGCCACAAACGCGCGGTCGGACCAGTTCGCTTGCATTGAAGACTGAGATGTGATGTCATGACGCCATATAGGCATGGTGATATATTTAACTTTTATAACTGTTTTCGTTTGAATTTGAAAATACTGACCTAGGTCATTAACCGTCACCACGGTGGGGGTTTTTTAGCACCCCTCGGATATTTCCGGCGGCAGGAAAAAACAGCGGCGCAAAGCACCGCCCTACTTGGTACACCTTATTCTTGATCAATTTCGCAGCTTTCCCCAAAATTTTAAGGTTATGTCATCTCAGGTCAGGTCACCAGTGTAGGTCAAGTGACCTCGCTTAAAAAAATGCTTAAGGTGGCATAAGTAAGAAATGGGTAAATCTATCGAATTGAAACTTCATAATGGGCCATCCAAGTGCTACAACATGTATTCCGGGATTTTTCATATGAATGGCCTAACGTCAAGTACGGACCATGGCCTCTCCATTGGAAATACATGAAAAAGCAGAAATTGGGCTGTATTTGCGTAGCTACAGCTGAGAATACTTTCACATTCTACAAATCGTAGTACCCAGCTTCATGTTGCAATTTTTGGCCTGTGACCTCTGAGAGGTCATCTGGGGCTATTTAAGCAGTTTTCAGACTTAGGTCAATAACTTTGCATGAAATGATGATATAGCTTTCATTTTGATATCATTGCGTTCAGATTGCTATTGCGAGTCGCTTGATATGCATATTGACTATGCTAAGTTAAAAAGTGACCTTGACCTAACCTGAGGTCAGGACGTTTTATGTTTTGACCTAGTATGGTCAGATTATACATAATTCGATTTGCCGTGGCGAAAGGAAGCGAATGGTGCCTAAAAAGTGATTCTAACTTAACTCTGTCAGACGCTAGAGCCCAAAAATGCCACTAAAAATCCCACTTTCTTTGACCTGTCATGACCTCAATATTGACCTGAGCCAAAAAGTGACCGATAGAGTTTCTTCATGAATTTGTACGAGCTATCCACCAGCTTTTTGCTATCCCGCATAGTGGCCGAGTTCAAAGGGGAGTGTTCAACCCACCCCCAACCTGGAGGTGGCTCGAAGGCCCACTGGGGCGCGGGTTAAAAATTAGCCATGCTGTAGATCACCATAGCTGCTACCCACTCCCGAACCAGCGTGTTTCTACGTCTCCTAGTTGCCGAGATCTCGGGGGGGGCTACCAGGCCCCCTCTAGTGCGCGTTAGTGCCAGACCCCTGCCAAGTGCGGGTGTTAAATTTGGCATCCTTGTAACGAGCGTGACCCAAGAATTCGAATGATATGCAACATGATCATGAAAGGTCATTATTTAACGTTACAAGGTCTTGCCCGCCTATCATTTCAACCCTTGGGTCAAGATGAACACAGTGAGGCCTTTTGCTTTGTTCTACAAACTTACTTTTTACTAAAAACTACAAGTTACTTTGTTGTAGGTCTCATCTTTCCCGAGACATAAGGGATTTTCTGAATGGGTCAAACTTTTACCCCTTTTGGTTCACCGTGACGTCGCGGGTCAGCACATATATGGCTCAAACTCAGCTGCCGAATAGAAGACGGTAAGGCGCTTCCAGCGCCGTCCATTTTTTCCGTATCACTTCCGGTTACCGGGATCGTAGGTGGCGGGGGAGGGGGGGTTCGATCGGACCCCTCCCGGGCGGTGGTGTGTACAAAAAGAGCCCAGGCGGTACCGGGTTAAGGCAGAAAGGATACAAATTTACCACTTTCGTAGAGAAAACGTGATCTGGGGTGATTTCACGTCTCGAGGAGTAACATTTCACAAAAGCCCTCCTGCCAACACCTCACGTTTCTGTAAGCGTCTCTGGCATAGGTGCTATTTTGTGTTTACATCAGCTAACAAAGTCATGAATGGACTTGCCATTATTATGATATATTTGTACCCTAGGGTTGTGTTATCAAGCAGAATTGTTTACCTTCTTGCCGGCTGATGAGTACTTCCGTGCAGAGTACCAACATTGCAGGGTATGAGAGGGAAGTTTTGAGCAAGGTGCAAAGTATCCCCTCAAACTCTCCCTCTAGATCTTCTGTCTATCCCTGGACAAGTTCGACTTGGAGGATGAGAAGAATGGGCTTCCGTCCCCTAGCTCCACCTCTGAATGGCTTTTATGACTGACTGGTAATAGAAGGGACCTCTGACATCCAGATAATCATGCGGGAAGGCAGAGAGGCAAGCCAGAGTTCGTCATCCCTTCTCACCCTATCTCTCTTACGCCCGCCCCTAAAAGGGAAAATCTATAGTAATACGGCATAACCAGTTTTTATGAAGCCAATCGTAGATAGGTTAGATTATCCATTAGGTTACCCATTGTGGTAACATAAGCAAAGGTTAGCCTTCATTTTCTGTGGTCTAGGTAGGCCGCGAACTGCAAAGTGTGGCCAATTTTCCCACCACTTTTTAAGCGACATTTATCATCTGCGTGAGACGTTGGTAGTTAATTAGTTTGTTAAGGGCTTTTTATAAGGCGTTCTGTGCAAGGCACCTTTGCCCGCCTCTAAAGTACGTGCAATTTTGATATATGCAGCTGAATTCCATAAATGGGTCTTTTCAATTAATTACCCCTCAGTTAGCAGAAGCGTGACACCCGTGTGCCTGCTGTCTATTTAATAAGATGACCAATCACTCATTTTTGATTCACTACATCTGCAATATCTGCCATTAACCATGATCTAAAATCATATTTTAAATGTCTCAAGCGAACAGTAGATAACGACCTTTCTTCCCTTACACTGCCATCTATCATCCGTAGTACGTAACTACCTACCGATACAACAGACGGAGTCAGATAGATGGCGCTGTAGAGCCGACCTGTGTGGAGCTGCTGAGGGATCTGCCGGGACTTGACGACATCGTACACAGTATTGTGGTCAAGCTGGTAATGGGGCCACGGAAAGCTAGAGGCTCTATATGGTGGTAGGTATATGATAGGACTGAAAATTTAAAGTAATATATCTGCATGGCTAAGAAAATCCGATCCCAGTGACTCGACCAAGGGAGAACAGGGAGATATTCCTCACCTATGGCGGAAGGGATGGCCCTAAGACAGCCATGAAAAGCCTCAAGTTGTCGTTGAAGGTAACCCAGACGGCTTTTATCGCGGCTTAAAAGTCCAAAAGCTAATGCAGGACTCCTTCGAATAAACTGTGAGGCCCAATTATAAAAAGGAGGTGTTGCAAATTTGCTTTTGGTCCTTCTTAGGCCAACAAGGTATCTGAAACTGTAGCAGAGTCACTATGAAGAAAAATCAGGCCACCAGCACAGTACAGGCCTGGATGTTTTGTGGAGACTCCATGAACACGCCGGAGGCCTCTAAATAAGGCAGGGGTGAAATCGGTTTAAATCAGGTAAAATTTGGCCGTTTGGGATGTCATAGTCTGACCCCAGCTCTGTATACGCTTCTGTAAAAGACCACAATATGTTATTGTATGCCTGGGTGGAACTGGGTGTTCTGGTTGACATGGCTGAATGCCGTGGCCAGTATTCTGCATTCATATACACCGCCACAGTGGTGGGGTGGTGCCTCGTTAAAAACACTATATTTTTCATGATTTTGGGCCCTGTTTCCCCCCCTCCCCTCCTAAACTACTTGGCTGGGTCCTGCACTGCGTTTTGCCAGGTTTCTTCGTTGATGCGTTATTCAGGGAAAACCGCGAGGTGAGGGAAGGTGGGCTCATTCGTTTGCCCTTTTCCCCGCGCGTTGAGTGTGTAAAGAAACTGGTAACACTGGTAACTGGAATTGACACCTATATACCATGTAAAAGAATTTCCCAACTCAATTGGGCTGAAATGTGGAATTTGTTCAAGCTTGCAAGGGCTTTCCTTTCTCGATGCGCAAGCCCTAGTCATCCAGATAATTTACTGAAATTTTACATATATCGCCGTCTTTACACCCGCTCTTGAGAGGGGTCTGGCACTAACGCGCACTGGAGGGGGCCTGAGATTTCGGTAACTAAGAGACTTAGAAAAACGCCGGTGGGAGGTGGGTGGTGATTATAGTAAGCTACTTTATATCCAATTTTTATTGACTTAGGCCAATATCTTCAATGTCGAACAAGGTCATTAATGTCAAATCTTCGCTATGCTGGGGACTTATTAGGAAATACTGTATTTATGCGGGGACAGGTCTGGAGCCGCTAAATTACTAATGCTAAAGCCGGATCGAATATTTTTATGCTCTACAGACTTAGTGTAAACAGCTTTTTTCAAACATTTCTCCGGCGTGGGGGTGGGGGCAAAAGACAGTTTTCCCCTCCTGCAGCGCTTTGGGGGGTCATGGTGGGAATGCCCCCCCTCCCCCTGTGTCCGCCAATGAGTTCGACGGTGGGCCACTTGGAACAGAGAGCGGGTGGGCCGCGCCTCCGCGGTCCGTGTCCTCAGGCCCTCGGGGCCTTTGGGCCGGGGGGGTGTCCACCCCGGCCGCCCCCTGGCTGTGCCCCTGAGTCTAACTGCGGTTTCCCGGAACTGACGTCTTTCAGTGACCACGATGGGGGAGGGGATGGGGACGGGTTGTTCTGCAAACCAGGGTACCACGGTTCACAGGGTCCAGTACAAGCCATTTCTTGGAACTCTTGACTGTGATAAAGACGGTTTTGCACGTAAGCAGGCAAGGGGGGGGTTAGGGAGCGCTATTTGTGCCGGTGGAGCCATCTCTTCAGATGCTATCGGAGGGCGCCAATACTTGCATCCTCGGGAAAGCTAGGAAGCGATTTTTCAGGGGCACCCTGGTGCAGCATGGGGCTGCCGAGTGCTCGGTCGATTACAAAATGGGGCATCTGCCCCTCCCCTTGCCACCTGGATCTTCCCGTGTCGTCAAATGATAAAACTACCGGCGGATCTCCATGCGTTGACGTCAATCCGTATCAGTTCATGCCTTGTCCTCCGAGCTCAGACGTAAAGATGTTTCCTTGGAAATATGGTTTTGCATGGCGCTCATGAAGCAAATAACTTCTCATATGACCAGGAGAGCTAGGACGATTTCATATACTTTTTGTCGCGTTTATCTGGCCTTGCAAGAGTCCTCATCTTTGTATCATACACAGCACAAAAATATATTTCTATATTGCAGCCCTGAGATGGAAAATATAATCATATAACGTAAAAATAAAAGAGAAACCGGCACAATGCACAACCACCATACTTTTGCAGCAGTTCCATGCAAGAAATAGAGGTGGAGGAGGTCAAACTGATCATCAAATAAAACTCAAATTCAAAATTAGCCCTCGTCCGGTGGGGGGTTTTGAACACCCCCTCGGGTTTTCTGGCGGCACGAAAAAACGGCGGCGTGAAGCGCCGCCGTACTTGGCAAACCTTATCCTTGATCGATTCCGCAACTTTCTCCAAACTTTTAAGGTTGGTTCATTTCAGGTCAGGTCACCTGTGCAGGTCAAGTGAACTCACCTAAAAGAAATGTTTAAGGTGGCATAAGTAAGAAATGGGCAAATCTATCGGATTAAAACTTATATCACATAATGGCCCCACCGAGTGCTGCAACATATATTGTGGGATTTTTCATATCGATGGCGTAAGATCACGTACGGACCATGACCTCTCCATTGAAAATACATGGGAAAAACAGAAATTGGGCTGTATTTGTGTAGATACAGCTGAGAATACCTTAATATTCTCCAAATCGTAGCATCCTGGGTCCTCTTTCGGGTTCGTGTTGCAATTTGTTTTTACCTGTGACCTCTGAGTGGTCATCTGGGGCTATTTAAGCAGTTGTTTTACTCATTATACTTTAGAGGCGGGCAAAGGTGCCTTGCACAGAACGCCTTATAAAAAGCCCTTAACGAACGAACTAACTCAGGTTAATAACTTTGCATGAAATGATGGTACAGCTTTTATTTTGATATCATCGTGTTCAGACCGTTACTGCGAGACGATTGTTATGCATATTGACTACGCTAGGTTAAAAAGTGATCTTGGCCTGACCTGAGGTGAGGTCATTTTTGTGTTTTGACCTAGTATGGTCATAATACATCACTCGATCTGCCGTGACAAGAGAACGTGAATGGCGCCTAAAAAAATGATTCTAACTCAACTCTGTCAGACGCTAGAGCCCAAAAACTCTACTCAAAATCCCACTTTATTTGACCTGTCATGACTTCAATATTGACCTGAGCCAGGAAGTGACGGATATAGCTTCTTTATGAATTAGTATGGGTTATCCACCAGCGTTCGCGTTTTTTCGCTACCCCGCATAAGGGTCTAGTTCGAGGAGGGTGTTCAAACACCCCCCCCACCAGGGCGAAGGTGGCTTGGAGGCCCACCGGGGCGTGGGTTAAGTCAAAGGCGTGTTATCAAGCACAGATAAAAACGCACCTTCTTTATCAATAATAATTCACTGCCTTGTCTGGCACAAGTGACGCTTTGAAAGTATTTGCCTTGATGAGACTTTTATAAACATATATATGTAGTCAACGCTCTGTTGCATTGGAATTTCGCTAGGGGTATGCTTTATTGTTTTTAGAGTTTGCTCTATTTACAGTTGCTGGTAACTCTTTGTGGTTAATTGCGTTAATACAACAGAGTTCACCTCGTATGGCATTATAATACGTATTCAATTGCACTGTCGTATTCGAACTAATGAAATGCAGTGACATTCAGATGTATATGCATATGCGCTTGAAAACCTCTATGAATTTATGGTAAACAATATTCTGCGGTATCATAAACTTATTAGGGTACCCCTTGTTCCTGCCTCCCTGCTCACATTTCGGCGGAGGATCCGGAGGTAGGTTGGTGGGGGCACCAAGAGCCTTCAAAATCATTCATTTCCAGTCAGCATCATAGCGTTAGTGTTGAAATTTCGCACCTAAGGGGGAGGACGCGGTGACCCGGTTCCCCCTAGTTTCGCCGCCTATGTTGCCACCGCAACTGACTTGAAAGCATAAGGCATAGGCACAAATTTGTCCACAACTGAAAGCCCGGCATTCTCAGATCTGCACATATTTCTCACTGATGATCTGCATGTCCTATGTGATGGCGAAATTGAGGCTAAAACATTACTTCCCTGAAACTGCATTTAGTAGACAAATGAAATATAAGCAGAGGTATGAAGGACAGAATAATCCCTGAAAATCCCATATGAATTTAAAGCCAAGAGTTCGAACAAAATCACAAACTCACGAAGATAATTCTGGTTGCGCCCAACTCATCAAAATTTGTACCTGTCTTCGTCACTGATCTAAAAGAACATAACACAGAAAACAAAAATTGGTAAGTGACCAAAGGCCCAGTATTCCCGCAGTCCTAGAAACAATACCTTGCGATCCGCATATTTTGTGAGATGAGAAAGTTACGCCCCCAATAAAACTTCTCTCGAACCGCCCTAAAGAAATACAAAAGTATACAATTGTCTAAGCATTGTCTGTATGTGAGGCATTATTTAACCCGCGCCCCACCGGGGTCCGGCGCCACCTTCGCCCCACCGGGGGGCCATCGATGGCCCCCCTCTAACTCCGGAAATATGGGCGTTAGCGCAAATCTGCAAAGTGCAATAGAAAGCTCGCGTGAATTCAGTAAGAAATTACTTCGCATGTTTTAGTGCTCAGGTCAATGGTTTGACCTCCAGAGGTCAAATTAGGTCAAGATCGGCTATTTTCACTCAAATATGCAATGATTAAGCAAACTGGGCATAACTCTTATGTCATTAGAGCTATTGAGGCCTGGTAAAGTACATTTGATAGCAAATTGCCTGTACTTTTCCCGCTATGTGGAATGTAAAGACCTCCCGCTAGTAGTTTGACCGCCAGAGGTCACCTCGTGACCTAATATGACCTGAGGTCACGAAAGGTCAAAAAGTGACCTTGCCGTATATCAAATGAAAGCCAGTGACAAGACAAACACGATGGTGTTTGTTTCATCGCTCTAGCTCAATTAGGTCAAAAGTTATTGTCAAAATACTGTTTTTGACCTCCGGTGACCTTGGATGACCTTGGAAAAGTCAAAGGGCAAATATGACCCCTGGAATCCGTGAAAGGGTGTCCAAAAACGTTGTTCTGAGCAGTCTGAGTATTTGCAATCATTTTTGTGGCTTTTATGTCATGAAATAGCTTTTCCCCATGCTTTTCCAATGGGAGAGGTCGCCTCGTGACCTGACCTCAGGGCACGAAATCGAAAAAATCCCGGATATACACCTTGTAGACCCTGGAGGGGTCATGAAGTGTAGGAAGTTTCAAATCGATCGACTTTGAAATGTAGCCTTACAGAGCTCTAAAGTGAAGCGAGGTGACCTTGGTTGACCTCGTCTGGTGACCTGACCTTGGGTGACCCGGGGTAAAAAATTTGAGGGATGATGGGAAAATGATGCAGTGAGAGGTAGAGCCCTCAACCGCGGTGCTGCGCCTCGTCGTTTTTCTGCTATCCCGGAAAAACCTTAGGGGGCCATCGATGGCCCCCCCCCGGTGGGGCGAGGGTTAAAATAAATAATACATTTTGATTGGCCTCCTCACAATAGTTAGAAAAACTAAAACAAATATTTATGGTATGAAATTTGATAATATTCCTTTCTCGGAATGTGTTTAGATCGATATTAATGAAATGAAGTTAGCCAGCAATATCTCAGAACAGAAATACTGCTGGCTATTATCGAATTTCATATCATAAGTGTTTGTTTTAGTGGTTTTAGAACTATTGCAAGGAGCCCAATCAAAACGTAATATTTGTTTACAAAACTATACATGAAAATGTTGTGTGAAAGTATAAAGATTATTGAACACTGTTCAAACCCAATGGGTTTACTACCAGTACAAGTGAAAGGTATATCTGGCCTAGTGCTACATCATAGCTGGTCCACATGCCCTCTTCTAATGCCCTGGAGCCGCTCATAGGACGGCGCTATTAATTTTTTCAAGCTCTAATTTATGCAAAATTGATTTCTAAGAGAAGTGCACAATCACGCAAGCACTGTCAACGTATGTTCAGCCACAACAACCAGGGGTTCGGTGGTGTAGTGGTTATCTTTATAACGAGCATCTGGGAAAACGCTACAGCGTGTTTGCTTTTCACGTGGCTGACGCCGGTTGAACACGCGCACTGGAGGGGGCCTCGGAGGCCCACCCCCACCTGTTTTTCCGAGGTGGCCGGAGAACCGCTTGTAGCCGAAAAACGAAACGTGGCCACATTTAACAGAATTTAATAGCACGTCGATTGGTGAAGACTTTTGAAAATCTGCCGAATTTTTTGACTTATAGGCTTTCAAAGTCAGACCTGCATTTTGAGATCGCCGTAAACGCGCGGTCGGCCCAGTTAGCTTGCATTGAAGACCGAGTGGTGACGTCATAACTTCATATAAGCAGGACTATATGTCAAGGTCACTTCACATGAAAGTCAAGGTCAAGGTCAAAGGTCACAGGTCAAGGTCATATCTGCACTTTCAAGGTCACTGACCACTGTGCGTCCGGCCAAATGACGTTATCCCGTCTAAAATATATAATAATGATATGACGTCATCGGTAGGGTACCCCAATACAAAGGTCAAGGTCAAAGGTCATTGGGAAAGGTCAATCCTCATTTCCCGCCAAACAGTGGCTACAGTGTTAGTCAAAGTGTAAATAATAAGTAGTATACCATATGGTGACCTTAAAGGTCAATGACCTTGAATGACCTTGACCCAAAAGTTGTGGGGAAGCCTCTTTGAGACCTTTTCTCTATGAACCTTGTCCGCCCTTAGCTTATTCCCGCCATTTTCCTGCATAATCACAGCATTTACCAATCGATCCCAGCATGGCCAATATTTGACATTTACGACCTCGTTTGACCTTGAATATATTGACCTAGGTCAATGAAAATTGGTCATCATGTAGATCACTATAGCCCCCACCCACCTACCAAGTGGCGTTTTCTAACCCTCTTAGTTTCCGAGATCTTAGGGGGCCTACCAGGCCCCCCTCCAGTGCGCTTAGTGCCAGACCCCCTCCAGTGCGGGTGTTAAGGTTTGGAAAAGGAAAAAATTGACTGTTCCGAAAGCCTCGCACCAGGGAAAGACTTTGTGATATCATATAACCTTGGAAAACCTTGAAAATGTTGTATAGCAATTGTAAAGACCATTGAACACTGCTCAAACCCCAATAGATTTAGTACCAGAAGCGAAAGGCATAGCTGGTCTAGTGATACACAGAGGTCAAGAACATCTCAGGTTGGCTACCCACATATCCTTGATGCGACCGACATGGCTACCTGAAGTAAAATAAACTTTTGCATGAACTGAGGCTTTAAATTGCTCCCAGTAAATATGTCTTAGTGTGTAAAATTTACTCTCAATAAGTGAAAGTATAAAAAGAATTAAATTTACAGTGATCTGGAGACTAATGAATTCCATATAGCATAATCTTAGTACCAAACAGCGAAAGGTTAAGTATATGTGCAGTGAATACAAGTTGTGTGCACTGTAATACAAGCATGTGTCCATTAGCTGCTCATATTAATCAGTCAAAAATGTTATCAAATACCTAATACAAAAAGACATGAAAAAATAATATGTGGTGTCAGAGTCTAGTACCCTTACTGCAACTACTTGTTATGATCAATAATTGCTTAGATCATCACTGCTAAGACAGCAGACAACCACCATTTGACTGTAGCAGTCACCATGCTGAGGCTTAAGCTACTTGAAGGATACATTTAATTTACATTTTTTAAAGAATACATATAATTTAAAAATATCCAATGCCTGCAGCCAAATATAGGTACTCCGCCAGAGGAAAAGTACCTCCTAATACCACAACCATCATCCAGCAAATCCTTGAAAGACTAAAGTAGATCAATGAGTATCACCACATTCACCTGCTCAATGGAAACTTTTGTGGAATCTTTAAAATTTTGCTTAGCTTGATTTGATAAAACTGACTTAGGTAGTCATCAAAGAAAGCTACCTGCAGTTTACCTGACTTCATGGGCAACAAACAGCATATATTTTTGTAGGTGCAAAGCCAGAACTTGCAACCTTTATCTCCGCAGGTCCATGGTTTGGATATCTCGCATGCACTTGATTGAAATGTGTGCTCTAATTGACACGCTCAAAACCACACAACCCCCTAGGCTTTTGAGATCTGGCAGACTTCACTTTGTCCTACGTTTCCCTGGCTGTGGCATATAATTCAAGAATGGGTAGTGGATTTACCACTGGCAAAAAACCTATTCTGATTTAGGTCAAAATCTACAGCCTCATATCATTTTAACCACCTCGACATTATCTCCGAATTCCCGCACCAAGCACACGCTGCTTCAACACGTAGTATTTCTGCCTGTTTTCTTCTCGCTACTCGCGCGCCAGAAACGCAAAACTTTGTGGTTACCCAAGTGGCTACCTGGTGGTCCCTAATCGTAATTTTCGTTGCCGGCCTGGCTACCAGACCATCTCTAATTCCATGAAATGAGTCCTCAAGTACAAAGCAAGCAGTAGAGTTACTATCTTATGCTGAGTAATTTCACTATGAATCCTGATATAGACTTAAAAGTTTTCTCTTTTTGTTTAAAATAAATTGTAAAATTCATAAAAAAGAATGAATATCACTGTTCCATGCCATCGCAATTTAGAGCACCTTTTTCTCATGACTTTTTATTGGTCAACTTC
>JAOTON010001985.1:0-20000 GCA_034440635.1 Lepas anatifera | reverse complement strand
TACTTTACACCAGAACTAATGAAATTCACAAACTGAGCTGGAGATAGCTGAGGGTGTTATAAACAGAGCATTTGAAAAGTTAGAAGTCAGCAGCGGTGGGTGACTCACAGCCTCCCACAACTCAGACCACCCTGGGTCCAGGAGCCTGCTCTCCGCTCCACCGAATAGGCCGGTATATTTAGAGTCAAAGGCCCGAGGGCTAGAGCTCAATCTCCCAGCACTCCCATCGCAAGGTGGATTAAATAACCACCGGGGAATGGCTGTGCTAGCCGAGGTGAAATTGTAAAAGAGTTTTACGTCAGGCTCGTTTTCTCTTGAGTTCACTTCAACTGATCAAGCATCAAAAAAATTGTAGTGGAAGGATGTTTGCAGAGGATGAATTTTATTTTCCGAGTATTCAAAATAAGTTTACTTGCTTTAGACAATAAACAAGCAAGTCCCGCCAGCGCCACAGATTCCTCGAAGTATTGCACCCTTGCTATGATACTGCCATCAAGCTCTGGAATTGCACATTTGCACCATTGCACTTATTTTCCCACAATCACTTTGCACCGCTTGTTGTCTGGTAGTATTCTCCACACTCTCACTCCAGAGAGCCTCGTCGGAGTCTGGAGCTGCACCTACCTGGGGTTCCAGCCGACAGCTCTAACGGACTGTGGGCGTACTGCGCTCCCGGCATGGCTTATATACGTTGGTTCCCTGCCAGCGACTACGCCCAGTGGTCCAAGCTGATCCAGAACGGCAGTGTTTTCATGGAAAAAATGTCCAGCTCTACTAAGACATTCTTCTGCAAAATCAACAAATTTTTTATGTGCACCTGAATTGGGCAGGCAGGCTTTTATTTTTATTTCTGCCATTGGGCATAGGCATGTTTGTGAATAAGTGCTCACTTTTTTCCAGCGCTGCAAGCCAAACGGGCCGACGTCGTGGCACCAAATTTGGGGGATCGGCAGGCCTCGTAGGAAGCATGCGCCATGCACGTTTGTTGGGCGCAGAGGCTACCAGGATCCACGAAGGCGCGTGCTGAAAATCCATTTTGGGCTGCAATAAACCCAGAAGTGAGCCACTTTTAGCCTGTCGTGATCGGTCGTCGTATACCCGCTATGAAGGGCTGTTGTCTTTAGAAGGTTACGGTGGTATTGTGCCACCTCAGCTCACGTACTTGGTAGCTATAACGACTTTTAGATAGATAAATGGTGATAGACAGATAAATAAATGGATAAATAAGTGGTGCTAAGACGGATGCAGTCATTCTATCCGGACCTGATTCAAGATACCAAAATACTTTTGGCTTGCAAGAGCGAATCCTAGCTTGGACGTCTTCAAACAGAGCTAGGAATAAAGAAACATTTTGCAAAAATGTGTGAGACATTTTATTTTCTCTCCGGCTCCATATTGCTTAAGTTTTTAAGAAAAAATCTAATTTTCAGGGGTGAAAAATCCACCAACTCGCCAACCAGGGATAGTGACAGACCCTGAGCATTGAAACCATGAAGTGCGAAGAAAATATCTGTACAAAACCAGAACAGTTCTGGCTGACTAAATAAAAGAAAAGCTCCCAAAGAAGGTTAAGAAAACTCGCCCTGACAGGGTGATCACCATGATCAACTAGAATAGGTGGCGGAAATTAGCTGCCTCGTTTGAATTGTGATTCAGGGGTGAGGTAAAAAGCATTTGATAAGAACATATCTTAATCAGTTTTTCCTAACGCCAATTATACTACATAGAGCTGGCATTACCTTTCCCGTTCATGGATTAAATATTTTAACTTCTTCCACTACTCTGGAAATAACACAGATAAGGCTCTGTGGCTAGAATGCATGTGAATGCACACCAATTACATATTTAGTAGTTCCCTCCCTCCCCTGCCTGTCAACCTACCACGGTGGACGAAGCGACGCATGCGACAGTAAAAATTGCCACTTGCATGGGCAACGGCAGCTTTTATAATAACACGACACCAACTCATTGCAACTGGTTACTTCACTTCTCTGTCGGATGTGTTGAGTCATTCATTGATTATTAATTATAAGCAAATGAAACGCTGCGCCTGTCCCCAAGGGCGCAAGTACCCAGTGGTGGATCTAGCCGGTCGATTTGGGAGGGGCAAACCAAAGTAGAAAAGCAAAGAAAGTCACAGAGTGAAAAATTGCGCTAAAATATGACCTGCCGTAAAATTTTGGATATTTGAGGTGAAAAGCCAAAAAACGTCACAGATTGAGAAATGTAGGCTCAAGATACTTTTTCCCTATCCAAGCCCCAATATTTACACTGAACTCACCTGATTATGTTTGAAGTTGAGAGTTGAAGCACCAAAATCTTGCTTATAAACTAAAAAGCAATCGGGCAAAAGGAGGTCGATCGCTTTGGAGGGGGACATAGTTTTGCTCCGAGCTTTTCCGTTTTGGGAGGCAAATGCCTTTTTTGCCCCCTGGATCCGCCACTGCAGGTACCACAGGTCGAAGGGCGCTAGACAAGAGAACTAAGGTTTGCGGGTTCGATGCCCCAGCGGCACAATTTTCCGTTTTACGTCATTACCGTTTTGCAGTGTCTGTGGCGGCTTTTACACAGGTGGTAGAATTACGCATAGGTATGTTTGCTCTTTAGTAAGCCTCATCGCGAATTCAGGAATGCTATTGACTGGTTGTTTTGTATCAATATAGGTACTATTTGTCGCATTATGTATGCTTCATCAATCGCCTAAATCTAAAAAACAAGAGCGGCAGCTTTCAGTGTTAGACATTTGGTTGGCGACAGGTTTGATGTTTTTTCCTCCCCTGATAATTTGTTTGCTGAAATAACCAAAACCTTAACCAGTGGTGGACATTACATTCTTACTGGCGCACCTGTACCGCGGTGGGGAAACCTGTGACGCTGCAGATACTGGAAAGCACACACAAATCGATATCACATAAGAGCCCGGCTCACTAAAAGTGTTCCTGTTACAGCACTTCGACTGAATGAAAGAGGCACCAATGTTGTGTATTTATCCGTTCCTGCATTTAAAAGTTATATTCTCTCTGGGGTTGTAATAAAAAACCAGCTCAAAATATTTCACAACTTAAATTGGGACGCTGGGACACCACTGGCTACAGTTTTTATTCTCAAGTCTTTTCATTCCTACGAATCGGACCATGGAATACCTCTCGGCTATCGATTGGGATAGGTGCCGATTGATACCGGTATCCGTAGAAGTTAGAAGTGGGTCAGTAGAAGTGCAGCAGTAGAAGTAGCTCTACTTCTCCTGCTGCATGGCAAGCCCGCAGTTTTAGATTGACTCCGCACTTCTCTGAATGCACTGGTCCTGCTAACCCACGACCCGGTGGGCCTCCGAGCCATCTTCGCCCTGGTGGGGGTGTTTGAACACCCCTCTCGAACTCAGCCCCTACGCGGGATAGCGACAAAAACGCGAACGCTGGTGGATAGCTCATACAAAGTCATGAAGAAACTATATTAGTCACTTTTTGGCTCAGTTCAATATTGAGGTCATGACGGGTCAAAGAAGGTGGCATTTTGAGTAGAGCTTTAGGGCTCTAGCATCTGACAGAGTTGAGTTAGAATCATTTTTAGGCACCATTCCCTTCCTCTTGTCACGGCGAATGAATGATGTATACTATGTCCATACTAGGTCAAAACAAAAGGAATCTGACCTCAGGTGAGGTCAAGGTCACTTTTTATCTAGCATAGTTAATATGCATATCAATTGACTCGCAATATCAATCCAAATGCAATGATATCGAAATAAAAGCTGTATCATCATTTCATACAAAGTTATTAACCTAAGTCTGAAAACTGCTTAAGTAGCGCCAGATGACGTCTCAGAGTTCCCAGGTAACAAAATGCACCATGAACCTGCAAAGGTGCCCAGGATTCTACGGTTTGGAGAAGATGGAGGTATTCTCTGCTGTATTTACACTAAAACAGCCCAATTTCTGTTTTTCCCATGCATTTCCAATGGAGAGGTCATGGTCCATACTTGACCTTTGGTCATCGATATTAAAAAGTCCCGCAACAAATTTTGTAGCACTCGGTGGGCCCATTATGTGGTATCAGTCTTAATCTGATAGATTCGCCCATTTTTTTACTTATGCCGCCTTAAACATTTTCTTGAGGTGAGGTCACTTGACCTGCACTGGTGACCTGACCTGAGATGAGTCAGCCTTAAAATTTAAAAACGGGAAAATCACCAAACTTGATGGAGGTGTGACTGTTGTATGAAGGGGTGGGCTTTATGAGATGACACGTGAGATGAGATGTCGACGGTTCACTAGCAATGATGATTAGCCATGACGACTCATCTTCTATCCGACTACTTTCAGTACCAGTGTGGTCCGTGCTGAGGCGCCCCGTTCCCTTTTGCCCGCTCTTAACTCCCTTTATTCCCGCTCTTGTTTCATCACAGTGTGGCATGTTTTGGTCATTTTTCCTGCTTATAACCCCACAAAATAGTACCTCACGTCTGTCTTTTTTCACCTCACATGAAGTTTTATAGGCCAAAATTTGGATTTGTCTATTCTCCTTTTATATTTTTATTTTCTTTAATTATTGCTCCGGGTGGCTATTGCGCTGTTTCCTTTTCTAATTACTTATTATGCCGGTTCTTAAGTAGTGGGAGTAACTGGAATTTATTTCTATAAGCCTTCAGAATTTTTTATGTTTGCGTCCTTCTCACACAGAGATCAGACAATCATTTATTTTCCCCAACGTAGGCTAATTTTTACCCAAAGCTAAGGACATTCTCCCGCACGAAAAAGTACTTTGGAGTCGTACGAGGGAGTACATACATAAGAATCCCCTACACAAAGAATGAGTAAGCTGGTGATCCGTTTCTATATTGAAGAGATCATTTACACCTAAATGGATACCAGCATCAGTTTTGTAAATATGAAATATTCTCATAACCTGAGATTTTCCTCAGCTAAGTTGGCCAGAAGGGGGCTTCTGATCTTTGTTCTATTTTTTTTTACTTTTAAGCCCGATCCTGAACTAGGGTAAAGCTGAGTTGAGGTCTCAGCCATGTAGTTATTGTGGTCACATTCATCTATTTGTTTCTGTAATATCTTGTAGAATAATTATGCATCCACCCAAACACCCACCTATTAAAAAAAGAAAATGAAAATAAGGATAAGTCTCATATACCTAAGCCCATAGAGGTAGCCTTTACGGGTAGATTCTAAACAGCCTTTGTTGAGGATTGGGAGTTGGCAGGACTGACACCACGTTCAGTACCAACACATTAAATATAGTCTCTTTTCGTTTCACATCATACGACCTCCTCCACGCTTTGTTGCAGTCGAGGTTCTCCCACTGTCTGATTTTCACTGATTTCAGTAAGCCTCTTCTGCAGAGTATTTGGCAGTGTCCCGTAGAACACATTACGGAAAGGAAAAAAACGTCATTTCCTGAGCTTAAGTGATGACAAGTCTCCTTATATAGAGCACTTCCAGATGTGTAAAACATATGGTATGAGTAAGCAGATTCCGTTGCTCATTTATCAGGCCTTCACTTTCGTATTTTAACTCGAAGCGGGTTCTATAACTATTGTCTTGGGTTTTGTGCTGTGGATATTTGGTGCAAACTTTCGGCGCTAAAATGGCTGAGAATACCACTATACGCCCTTCACGATATCTTGGAATATCATGAAAGGGAAGATGGCACCTTTAACCCGCACCCCAGCGGGTGCCCGGCGCCACCATTGCCCCACCAGGGGGCCATTGATAGCCCCTCTAACTCCGAAATATGAGGGCTAGCTCAAATCTGCAAAGTGAATTAAAAAGTTCGTGTGAATTCAGTATGCTTTTACTCTTATGTGTAAGCGCTCAGGTAAATGGTTTGACCTCCAGAGGTCAATTTGGGTCACGATAGGCTATTTCCACTGAAATATGCAATGCTTAAGAAACTTGGGCATAGCTCTCATGCAGTTAGAGTTATTGAGAGCTGGTAAAGTAGATTTGACAGGAAAATGCCGAGGCTTCCTTCGCTATCTGCTATGTAGAACATAATGGCCTCCCGCCAGTGGTTTGACCGACAGAGGGCACATCTTGACCTAACATGACCTGAGGTCATGTTAGGTCAGAAAGTGATATTGTTTTGTATGAAATGAAAGCCAGTGACGAGACATACACGATGACGTTTACTTCAGCGCTCTAGGTTTGATTAGGTCAAAAGTTATCGTCAATATACTGTTTTTGACCCCTTGGTGACCTGTGATGACCTCAGATAAGTCAAAGGGCAAATATCGCCCCTGTAATCCTTGAAAGGGAGCAAAAAAATTTCTGAGAAATCTGAGCATTTGAATTTTTGTGGCTTTCAGATCCTTATTCTCATTTCCTCATGCTTTTTCTACGGGAGAGGTCACCTCGTGAACTGACCTCATGTCACCAAATCGAGAAACCCCGGACATACATTTTGTAGACCCTGGAGGGGCCATCAAGTGTAGAAAATTTCAAATCGATCGGCTTAGAATTGTAGCCATGGTAGAGCTCAAAAGCTAAAATGAGGTGACCTTGGTTGACCTCGCCTGGTGGCTTGACCTAGAGTGGACCGGGGTAAAAAATTTCAGGGATGGTGGGAAAATGATGGGGTCAGAGGTTAACTCCTCAATTACGGTGCTGCACTCCGTCGTTTTTCCGTTATTCTGAAAACAACTTCGGTAGGCTATCGATGGCCCCTAGTGGGGCGAGGGGTAAGGAATGCGTACTGAGCTGCAGTCGGTTAGAGTATACTAGATTGCACACATGTTTTCGTATGTCCTTCCTTTCAGAACTTGCCTTTCAACGGGGCAACAGTGCTTCAGGGGCATGCTTCTTTTTAAAGACACCACTTCCATATCTCCCCATCTTTTCCCCTACGAGGCTAACGGACCTCGCCAGCTCTTCAATGAGAGCTGGAGCTGGTGCTGGACGGGTGGTGACAGAATCTGGCCCCGCAGTGGTGACAGAACCTGCTTTCAACATAAATGGTTGGTTCTAGAGCCGATCAATGTCTGGACGAGGGTTACAGTATGATCTATCTTCCGGCTGTCTCAGTATAATCCCATTATAAATGTGTCACACACTCTGTAGACAGAAGCGCTAGATAGTACGGTTAGGGGAGCAGTAGTGGAGTGGTCAGCGTAGCCGGCTTCTACTCAGCCGACCCGGGTTCAAGGCTCAGCGGTTTCCCTGAACAAGGAGCAAATTGGCTCCCGAGCGACCCTTCCAACAGGGAAAGAGCTGGCGACGCAATATAACCCTGGCAGCTTGTGCGTCGGTAAGCCCCAAAAATGATTAAATCGTACGATTATCGGCTCCGGCAGTTCTAAGAAACGATACAGATTATCCCTTTGGCTGCCCTTTCGAAATATAGCTGTGCGATATGCGAAACGTAAGATATAACTGGTTCAAGCCCTTGTCTTCATATTTTGTACGGGATGCTTTGCTCAGTGATAGGGCACCTTCCTCCTGAGCCACAGGTCCCGGGTTCAACGCCCATCGGGATCTCTGGATACGTAAAATCTGATTCCTAACCCCTCCCAACAGGGTATGAGCTGGCGATACCGTACAGCACCGACAGTTGATTTAATGCGTCGTTAAACCCCATCAGTTATTATTGTGTCTTACATGCTTGTGTACTTTGGCTGAACTATTATGGCCGCCTTGAAACAGTCTCTCACAGTCTACTCGGGATAGTTTCGGGTAGCGTCCCATGAACTATAACTGATCTATTTTGCCAGGCAGCAAAACTGATAATATATATTCTTCCACCTGAGTAATTAAGGAGGAGCCTGCAAGAGATGCCCATGGGGTGTTGACAGCTTGATCAGATTACATAATCCAGATATCCGTTTGAAAAATATTGGGAAGAGTATTTCGACATTTCAAAAGGTTTATATCTCCGTAGTGAGTATTGAACATGGTGTCCATTACCATGAGAAAATCTTTCGCTCATTTGCGAAATGCAAACGCAATTAAATATATGTGGCCCAGCCACACATTCCGAGAGGGGACATAGACCTGCAGCCCAAGCTGCAGCGGCGAGACACCATTGTGTGTTGATGTATCAGAAAACCTGGTCAAACAGGCATATGATCCAACCGCAGACTGTCTTCGTCATGAATTTATAAGGTTTCAACGAGAAGGTATCTTTACTTGTGATATCAATACTGCTGGTGTATTGACAGCTCTCTGAGGATTAATAAGCAATGATATTCCATTTGAGTGAAAACTATGTTGTTCATTCTGGTTCACTTCATATTAAAATGGCCAGGTCCGTTGTCAACAATATGTATTCAAAATCGTTAGCATACAATTTTCGTATAAAAATGCCAACAACTAAAGTCGGTGTTATGACTCAGTTACCATTTCATTTGCACCCTTGATCGTCACAGCGAAAAAGGAGTGTTGTTGCTTGTGATCCCTGTGCGGCCCGGAATACGCCCCCAGGCAAAATATGGTGCTCGAATATTTTGCATCGGAACTCTATCCACTGATGACACTCAGACAGCACTCAAATGTTCACCAAGGGACCAGAAGCAGCATTGTATAATAAATATGGATGGAAAATAGTTCATAAAATGACAGTGAAAGCGCTTAGAAGCACTTGCGGTGGACAATGCCGGGGCCGGACTCGTCGTACTCCTGCTTGGAGATCCACATCTGCTGGAAGGTGGACAGAGAGGCCAGGATGGAGCCGCCGATCCAGACGGAGTACTTGCGCTCGGGAGGAGCAATGATCTTGATCTTGATGGTGCTGGGGGCCAGGGCAGTGATCTCCTTCTGCATGCGGTCAGCAATACCCGGGTACATGGTGGTGCCTCCGGACAGCACGGTGTTGGCGTACAGGTCCTTACGGATGTCGACGTCGCACTTCATGATGGAGTTGTACACAGTCTCGTGGATGCCGCACGATTCCATACCCAGGAAGGAAGGCTGGAAGAGAGACTCGGGGCAGCGGAAGCGCTCGTTGCCGACGGTGATGACCTGACCGTCAGGGAGCTCGTAGCTCTTCTCCAGAGCGGTGGAGGCGGCGGCGGTGGCCATCTCCTGCTCGAAGTCAAGAGCAACATAGCAGAGCTTCTCCTTGATGTCGCGGACGATTTCCCGCTCAGCCGTGGTGGTGAAGCTGTAGCCACGCTCGGTGAGGATCTTCATCAGGTAGTCGGTCAGGTCACGTCCAGCCAGGTCCAGACGCAGGATGGCGTGGGGCAGAGCATAACCTGAAGGAGAGTGATTCGTCATGAAGTTGTGCTTAACTAGTAAGACAGCAAAGCTCTCTTGTTAAGTCCCGGTATGCATTCATTCTGATGAAAAAGTGTCATTGTAACGTTAGGAACAGGTACGATCATTTTCGAGAATTAGGCTAATGATCTCCTCATTATATGCTTGGCAGAAATTCCATAAGAAATGCAAAAGAGACATACATATCGACCTCCTGACTCACCCTCGTAGATGGGGACGGTGTGGGAGACACCATCGCCGGAGTCCAGCACGATGCCGGTGGTACGGCCGGAGGCGTACAGGGAAAGCACAGCCTGGATGGCGACGTACATGGCCGGGCAGTTGAAGGTCTCAAACATGATCTGGGTCATCTTCTCGCGGTTAGCCTTGGGGTTCAGGGGAGCCTCAGTCAGCAGGACGGGGTGCTCCTCGGGGGCCACACGCAGCTCGTTGTAGAAGGTGTGGTGCCAGATCTTCTCCATGTCGTCCCAGTTGGTGATGATGCCGTGCTCGATGGGGTACTTCAGGGTGAGGATACCTCTCTTGGACTGGGCCTCGTCACCGACATAGGAGTCCTTCTGACCCATACCGACCATCACACCCTGGGAAACAGATATTTGTTCATTAGTCAAGCTCAAGTTTGTGTACCATTTTCTGGAATTAGTGCTCGTTGATAGACATGGGGCAAAAAGATTTGGAATACAATGAGGAAACGTATCCTGTATTTTCCTGGATATGCCGCTGATTTTGAATTTTAAGGTTTTCAATTACAGCAGTGTAGTGTTTAGTTCCCTTCGTCATTGTTCATGACATGGTTGGTCGAGTAACAAAAAAGTATATTTGATACTTTACCTTTAAGATCCCTATTAATGCCCTTTTTATTAATTTCTCCGGAGTGTAACCCTTTTACCGTTTTAAGAACTGATTTATTGAGAATAAATATTATTTTTCTGAAGATTATGACTGAATTAGTTCAAGAGGTGTCATCAGTAGTTTTGTGACACATCTTTTTTGTACTCAAATTCATTGCATTAGACAATAGATTGTTCTGTGAGGACATCATTGAAGTGCTGGTTTCTTGATTATACCTGGTGACGAGGGCGACCGACGATGGACGGGAATACAGCTCTGGGCGCGTCGTCTCCGGCGAACCCAGCCTTGCACATGCCGGAGCCATTGTCGACCACCAGCGCCGCAACGTCGTCGTCACACATGGTTGTTGTTTAGGGTGGGTATCTGAAACACAGAAACAAAGACCGTTACTTCTGATGCGCAGCTCACCTGCGCATTTTGTACCATTTCGGTGTTTGGTTTTGATATTGCTTTATCCTCATTGCCCTAAATACCATATGTACTCCTATTTTCTAGGAAGAGATGTGTTCATCAATATCCTGTCCTACCTGAACAGAAGGAAAGGGTAAGATCTCTAAAATTTTAGTTAAGTTATGAATTGAAAAATAGATTATAATTATTTTGATAAATCAGATTGTAAAATTACATTTGCAAAAAGTAAAGTGTTAGAAGACTCAGATCAAAAGAGGTATTGAAGGGAAGCTTTAATTCCCAGTTAAGAAATAATTTTGTGCCTTAGAAACTCTCTAAAAATTTAGTAAAGTTATAAATTGTAGAATAAATTGGAATTATTTTCTTAAGTCAAATTCTAAGACAAGAGTTATTTTACCATATAATTAATTGTGAAATGAATTCAAATTGATTTGAGTTCATTTTCAAACGGATAATAGTTTTTCTCCGAGGAACACTTTTTTACTAATATCCGTATATAACTATATGGCGACCAATCCCTGATATAGTATGTCAACTTCCTTTCCACTTATGCTTTGTTAGAGAAGGCTTGTGAAATAAAACTGCGAACTGTAATTGCTGACTACGTTCAGCTGTTTGATAACGTAAAAAATGAACAAAAACAATAGGAAAGGAAACAGTCTGCAAGTGCAGTTAAACTTTTCATAGCTGAACTTTCAGCACTTTTGGAAAAAACGTGGGGATGAGGTGGCTTAGTGGATAGAACCCTTGTCCTCTAAGCCACTGGTCCCGGGTTCAAGTCCCGGCGGAGCCCCTGAATAAGTCGATCTGATCCCCAAAATCCCTTCCAACAGGGTGAGAGTTGGCGACGCCGTATGACCCTGGCAGTTGGTGCGTCGTTAAACCCCAACAATTATATGGAAAAAAACGTCGAAATCGATCAGATTTGAGGTATGACAGTTATGATATATTTCTACATCCTTGCAGAAAGTAAAGAAATATTATAGCCGTATGTTTTTTTGGAACTTGACTGTTTTAAAATAGTTCAATATATCTTAACTGTCGATCGATATTGCGGTGCTCAGCCGAGCCAGGAGCATGATTACAAGTTGTTCAGATGTTAAAGGACCTGTCTCCTCGAATCCTGGATGCAAAATGGAGCAAATGCATTATTATTGTATATTTGGGCACAGTCATTCATCAGAATCTTCACTAAGCAACAGGCGAAAACCAAATTTTTTAGTCATAGAGTAAAGCTACGACCACCGAGGTCGCAATTCACATTCTGATTCAAGGTTTTGATGAAGGGAATATATCATCGAATATATAATCACATATAACGCGAATGTATAATCACAGTGAATTTGCCCCATTTTGCATACAGGATTCAAGACGGCTGACCATTTAAGATATCATCAACGTAACTGTGGTCAGTTGTAGAACTTAACTATTGGCTCAATATAACAAAACCAACAAGCAAGGTTTTCTGATATTAGAAACAAAAGTTTAAGTCGCATTTGATTTAGAGTATCCCGGAAGAAAATTTTCACTATTGATTCAAGTAAGATTTCGTTCAACGATTAAGAATACATGGATGAAACAGAATCAAAGTTTTGTTTCCACCACCAGTAATTACAGTTATCCAAAACTGCGAGAGTTAAGTGCATATACTGCATAACTAGTATCAAGTTTCATATATTTACGTTACGGGAGCCATGCAGCCGGTTTAGGTCTCGACCAGGTTTAGACCAAGGCCAAGATCATTGGTTGTCTCACCCTATAGATCTGCCACAACCCTAGGACCCAGAAACTAATTCGGATACGTTTTTGTCAGTATCATCCACGAGGACTAGGTCTTGGCCTTTTATACAAAAAAATATGTACTGTTTCTTGTCACATTTTAACTACATTTTATTTCCAGGTATCGAAGGTAACTATATATTAAATATGTTAACAAAAACAGTAATATTTCGATATCAAATTTTCTATGGGATATTTATATTAGACGATGTTCTACCTTGACATATCTGCTTTCAAAGCCCAAGGTGACGCTAATTTATAGCACCATTGATGCCTCTCATATTCTGAACTATGATCACCAAACTCCAGATAGAGTGGTTGCACCATTGCACTTATTTTCCCACTATCACTTCGCACCACCTGTTGCCTTGGAGTATTCTCCACACTCTCACTCCAGAGAGCCTCGTCGGAGTCTGGAGCTGCACCTACCTGGGGTTCCAGCCGACAGCTCAAACGGACTGTGGACTAAAGCTCGCCCCCAGCATTGCTTATATACGTTGAGTCTCTGCCAGCACTAACGGGCCGGGGGTGTTCCATTGCAGGCTCGCTGGTGTTCATCGTTTTAGCACACCGTCGTCGGCTGCCCATGGCCGCGCGGCAGGCCTGGAGATGTATGCCGAGCTGGTTTGCATATGTTTTATTTGTGCACAAATATCGGTGACAGATGATGAAATGAGACAGTTATGTGCGTGGCCACAGGGTTGAAACGACGGGGGAGGGAGAGGAGGGGGGGTGGTAGATGGTTCTACTCGAATTTTTGTCTACAAACTTCCCATTTCAGCCGGGTTTCAACAGAACTCAAACATCATATTGCGCGCATAAGCGGAAGGATATGAGGAACTTAAGTTCGAACAGCTTTTGGGTCTAGAGGGGACAATTTTATCTCAGAGAGGGGACAAGTTCTCACTGATGACCCGCGCTCCTCTCTTCCACTTACTTTCCAGCGGTGATGTTCTTGGAGACGGTCGAAGTGCCAGCCTGGAAGGCAAATTTTAATGGCTTAAAAATGCTGCTGGTGTTTGGTTGCCTATGCGAAATATCAAAACCATCAGAACAATACAAATGCATATGCACTTTGATTCGTGCAGCATGCACGCCATCTGACCTATCTAGACCGCCCGCGAGGTAGGCTCAAAAGGTAAATGTCGCAGATAGCTGAGGGGCAAAGCTGCCCGAAATATCTAGTTTGACTTTTTATTGGCTTACCTTTGGAGTTAAAGTAGAATTCAGCGTAATCAGCTACGTAAAATTGATTAACTACAGGGTGTTTCATAATGAATTATATTTCTGAATTGATCACAATGCGGTTATAAATAGGTTGTTGTGGTATGATTTACATATCCATCGAAAACGAATTTTGGGACATTTACGATTATTCGTATTTTGATAGCTGTTTTGATATTTTTATTCGTTCAAAAAAGTCTTAAAAATGAGTTGAAACATACTGTCTATTTTGCCTTCATCGAAAATGTTTGTAGAAATCACGCGCGTATCACGTGACAAGTATCACGCCGATGACACTGCAAACATTATATCGTCACTGCGGTACATCACAGTCCACACGCACATTGCCTCTTGAAACTAATTCTAAGCAAAACACACCTCTCAAGCTTAGGAAACCTCGGGTTCAAGCAAGCAATCCCTAATTGGTCCATGTCCCTTGTTCTGCGGTGAACAGTGAGGTCTTCCGCGCCGTGTCCGCCGCATCCTCCAGTCATTCATATGGAAGGTAAGGCAATGAGCCATATGGAGCTTGAGCGAAAAGCTATAAAGTTGTAATATTACTGAAACTTGTCCCTTTGATGTGCATGCTCACGTGCCATTTTTGTGTGCTAAAGCCTTTTTAGAGTGTGGCCAGTTCCCTTTTCTCAAATATAAACGGCATATATTATGTTTCTTGCATCATTTTCCGAGTACATTTAACACGCCATGAGGGGGGCGGGACCCGCCCCTCGGGTTTTCGGAGACAGTAGAAAAACGGCGGCGCGTAGCGCAGCCGTACTTGGTATACCTTTTCCCTCAATAATTTTACAACTTCTGTGAAAATTTTAAGGTTAGGTCATCTCAGGTCAGGTCACCAGTACAGGTCAAGTGACCCGACCTCAAAAAAGTTTAAGATATCATAAGTCGGAGCAGGGTGAACTTATCAGATTGAAACTCACATCACATAATGGCCCCACCGAGTTCTCTAAAATATGTTCCGGTATTTTTGATATCGATGACCTAAGGTCAGGTACGAGGCATGACCTCTCCATTGGAAATACATGGAAAAATGTTTTTTACGGAACAACTCAGTAACAGATGGTGATAGAGCATTTATTTTAGCTGCATTAGACTGGCCTGGGCTTTGCGGCTCTAATGATATGCATTTTATATAATTTGACCCTGACCTGACCTCAGGTCAGGTCAAATCCTTGATTTGACCTAGCAAGGTCAAATTATATATCATTCGATTCGGCGTGCTAAGAGGATTCATACAGTTTAAGTCGTTTTGCTCTATCTTTACTTGTTCAGATTTCATGGCCGAAAAACTGAATTTACATGTTATCCCTCTGACGGGCATGTTTTGACCTCTCGTGACCTTAAATGTGACCTGACAAAAAATGGTTCGAATGTTTTCGATGGAGAAGTGGATGGGCAGCCCAACACCGTTGACCGTTTTCGCTACCTACCGTGGTTCTCGAGATCATAGGGGGCGGGTACCCGCCCCCGTCAATGCGAAGGTGGCTCAGACCCCCGTCAATGCGCGTGTTAAGACGGGGATAATATTTGATTCAAATGAAACATGTCTATATAAAAATGTCCCACAATTAACCATTAAAATGAGTGTGTTGTGGACGAATTTGAAGAATTTTTAGTACTTAACTCAACATTTAAAAAAGCATCATTCTTTCTGAAACACCCTGTATCAGAATTTTGTGATATTACCAAAATATGGTAAAATGTTGGGCACAACGGGAATATCCAGATAATCCACGTAATGCCAAACAATCAGGCCAGTCTATCAAAGGCCACAAGAGGCCTTCAAAGGTCACAAAAGGTTAAATAGTCTCATAGAATGTCCCAAACTCGAAATATGTCCTAGAAGAGAGAGAAGAGAGAGAGAGAGAGAGAGCACAATAAAAACACCAAACTCTGGAAATCTACCTTGCCTCCGGAAATGATGTGTTGTAGTTAACGTACCCGTACAGTTACAATAAATACACAAGGAATTCCTGTTAACACGTGCATTGATGGGGGCGGCTACCCAACCGCCTTGGGTTTTTGGAGATTAAATAAAAACGGCGGTGCGTAGCGCCACCATACTTGGGACACCCTTCCTCTCATCTGTTTTACAAATTAAGACAACATTTTAAGGTTATGTCATCTAAGGTCAAATCACCAGTGCAGGTCAAGTGACCTTACCTCAGAAAATGTTTAAGATGACATAAGTCAGGTCAGGGTGAACCTATTCAATTCAAAATCGTATCACATAATGGGCCTACCGAGTTTTGCAACATATGTTCCAGTATATTCGATATCAATGACCTAAGGTCAGGTACGAGCCATGACCTCTTGATTGGAAATATATGTGGAAAATGGTTTATGCTTAATATCTTTGTAGTATATAGTGTTGGAGCATTTATTTTAGCATCATGAGGTGTACTTGATCCTTGCAGTTCTAATGATCTGAGTTTTGGCCTAATTTGACCTTGAATTGACCTCAGGTCAGGTCAAATGCTATATTTGGACTGATTTGACGTCGTAAGGTCGTATTATGTCTCGTTAGATTCGGCTTGCTGCGGGGATTATGATGCTTTAGATTGTTTATTTATATTTACTAGTTCAAATGAAATGACTGGAAAACCGTCAGCTAAATTTTATCCCTATGGTGACATCCCTTGACCTCTGGTGACCTAAAATGTGACATGATGAAGAATGGTTCCAATGTTTTCTATAGAGAACTGGATGGCCCATCTAACGCTTTTTGCTGTTTTTCCGCTATCTAGCGTGGTTCTCGAGATCGAGGGGGAGGGGCACCCGCTCTCCGTCAAAGCGAAGGTGGCTCGGACCCTCGTCAATGCATGTGTTAATATGCAAAGCGACATGAGCAGGAACCAAACAGTTTGCGGGTCATGTTTGAAACACCTTAGGTACCCGGGTCACGATCGAAAAACCTTAGGGGAAAATGTTTCAGCCTCCCGTAGCACCAAGGGTCAAGGTCCGATACCGCTTCTACTGAGATCGAAATTCCAAAATTGGAGTGGATATTTGAAAGTGGGTTCATTTAACAGATATAAACGCACAGCCCAGGCTATGTCAGGCTTGTGTGTTCCTTAAAATGCTCTTGAATTATTTCATTCAATTTCCTGGCTACTTCTCAAACCTAAATTTCGAGATATTATGTGTATGGTCGATTATACATTGATCGTAAGAAATAATTTGATAGGATTTTTCAATTCAATTAGTTTTTGTATTATGTATTTGCGGTACAATATTGTTATTCGCCTTCTTTTCCTGTTTTGTTTGTTCTGCTTAGTTTTTTGTTTGTGTCCACTAGCCTTAATTTTTGCTCACTGGTTACTTTTAGATATTGGCTTCTGAGTTTATTCTGTTCTTATACTGCTTAACCCGCGCCCCACCGGGGCATCCTTGGCCCCCCTAAGTATGGGGGTTAGCGCAAATCTGCGAAATGCTTTAGAAAGCTCGCGTAAATTCAGTAAGAAATTAATCTACATGTTTAAGCCCTCAGGTCAATGTTTTGACCTCCAGAGGTCAAGAAAGGTCACGGTAGGCTATTTTCGCTCAAATATGCAATGCTTAAGGAAACTGGGCATATCTCCTATGCCATTAGAGCTATTGAGATCTGGTAAAGTAGATTTGATACGAAATTTTCAGTCCTTTTTCCCCTATGTGGAACGTTAAGACGCGCATTGACGGGGTTCTGAGCCACCTTCGCATTGACGAGGGGGAGGCGGGTACACACCCCCTAAGATCTCGAGAACCACGGTAGGTAGCGAAAAACGGTAATCGGCGTTGGGTAGCCCATCCACTTCTCCATCGAAAATATTTGAACCTTTTTTTGTTAGGTCACATTTGAGGTCACTAGAGGTCAAAACATGCCAACATAGGGATAACATGTAAATTAAGTTTTTCGGCCATTACATCTGAACAAGTAAAGATAGAGCAAAACGACTTAAACTAAATGAATCCCCGCAGCAAGCCAAATCGAATGATATCTAATTTGACCTTGCTCGGTCAAATCAAGGATTTGACCTGGACCTGAGGTCAGGTCAGGGCCAAATTATATAAAATGCATATCATTAGAACCGCAAAGCCCAGGTGAGTCTAATGGAGCTAAAATAGACGCTCTATCACCATCCATTACTGAGTTATTCAGTAAAAAAAACATTTTTTCCCATGCACTTCCAATGGAGAGGGCATGCCTCGTACTCGACCTTAGGTCATCGATATCAAAAATACGGGAATACATTTTAGAGAACCCGGTAGGCCTATTATGTGATATGAGTTTCAACCGGATAAGTTCTTCCTGCTCCGACTTATGCTATCTTAAACTTTTTTAGGTCAGGTCACTTGACCTGTACTGGTGACCTGACCTTAGATGACCTAACCTTAAAATTTTCACAAAAGTTGTAAGAATGATGAGGGAAAAGGTATGCCAAGTACGGCGGCGCTACGCGCCGCCGTTTTACTGCTGTCTCCGAAAAACCCGAAAGGGGGCGGGTACCCGACCCCCTTCAATGCGCGTGTTAAGACCTCCCGCCAGTGGTTTGACCTCCAGAGGTCACCTCATGACCTAATATGACCTGAGGTCACGAAAGCTCAGAAAGTGACCTCGCCTATATCAAATGAAAGCCAGTGACAAGACAAACACGATGGTGTTTGTTTCAGTGCTCTAGCTTAATTAGGTCAAAAGTTGTTGTCAAAATGTTGTTTTTGACCCCTGGTGACCTTGGATGACCTTCGAAAAGTCAAAGGGCAAATATGACCCCTGGGATCCGTGAAAGGGTGTCCAAAAACGCTTTTCTGAGCAGGCTGAGCATTTTCAAGCGTTGTTGTGACTTTTAGATCATAAGACAGCTTTTCCCCATGCTTTTCCAATGGGAGAGGTCGCCTCGTGACATAACCTCAGGTCACGAAATCTAAAAATCGCGGAACTAAACGTTGTAGACCCTGGAGGGGTCATAGAGTGTAGCAACTTTCAAATCTATCGATTAAAAAATGTAGCTCTTATAGAGCTCCAAAATTGAAGTGAGGTGACCTTGGTTGACCTCGCCTGGTGACCTGACCTTGGAAGACCTGGGGTAAAAATTTTCAGGGATGGTGGGAAAATGATGAGGTGAGAGATAGAGCCCTCAACTGCGGTGCTGTGTCTCGTCCTTGTTCTGCTATCTTGAAAAAACCTTAGGAGGGGCATCGATGGCCCCCGGTGGGGCGATGGTTAAGAGACTGTCCCCTTCTTTGCTTTGTCTTTCTTTCTTCGCTGAAGTCATTTCTCTCCTTGGTCTCGTATGTGATAACATTATGTAAAAACGATAAGAAATATAAGATCAAAGAGATAGTGAAGCAGTTTTGCCTTTAATTTAGAGCATGCAACATATGTGCAACATATTTTTACTGACTTAGAATTATGCTATATGCTGCTATTTTTGTTTCTTCTTCTTCTCCTTATTTGCTTCTTAGGCGTGTTTTTACGCAATAATGTTCGGACCACGTCATCCTTTTACATTTATTTCATTTTGTTTCGTTCCATTGTGTTCATTTAGTTGTACTCTTACTCTCCGTTTGTTCCATCACTTTTTTCTCTCTGATTTCTTTTTTTGTTTTTCTGTTTCTCAGTTTGATGTTTGTTTCAACGACTTGCATTATTATTAACACGCGCATTGACGGGGGTCTGAGCCACCTTCGCATTGACGGGGGGCGGGTACCCGCCCCCCTAAGATCTCGAGAACCACGGTAGGTAGCGAAAAACGGTAAACGGCGTTGGGCTGCCCATCCACTTCTCCATCGAAAACATTTTAACCATTTTTTGTCAGGTCACATTTAAGGTCACGAGAGGTCAAAACATGCCCGTCATAGGGATAACATGTAAAATTCAGTTTTTCGGGCATTTCATCTGAACAAGTAAAGATAAAGCAAAACGACTTAAACTATATGAATCCTCTTAGCAAGCCGAATCGAATGATATATAATTTGACCTTGCTAGGTCAAATCAAGGATTTGACCTGAACTGAGGTCAGGTCAGGGTCAAATTATATAAAATGCATATCATTAGAACCGCAAAGCCCAGGCGAGTCTAATGCAGCTAAAATAAATGCTCTATCACCATCCGTTACTGAGTTATTCCGTAAAAACCATTTTTCCCATGTATTTCCAATGGAGAGGTCATGCCTCGTACCTGACCTTAGGTCATCAATATCAAAATACCGGAACATATGTTAGAGAACTCGGTGGGGCCATTATGTGATATGCGTTTCAATCGGATAAGTTCACCCTGCTCCGACTTATGCTATCTTAAACTTTTTTGAGGTCGGGTCACTTGACCTGTACTTGGTGACCTGATTCCTGAGATGACCTAACCTTAAAATTTTCACAGAAGTTGTAAAAAGATAAGGGAAAAGATACACCATGCAATGTTTCAAAGTCGTTGTTTGGCAAGGCTGTCTCGGGTATTTTTTCTTATTATAGCATTGATAAACCTGTAAAAGGGTAAATCACCTAAACAAAAAGCTAAGTAAA